>CAJNIZ010005628.1:0-14332 GCA_905231905.1 Symbiodinium pilosum | reverse complement strand
CCTGCAGTGCCCAACCATCAAGTATCCCTGCAGTGCCCAACCGCAGAGTATCCTTACACTGCCCAACCGCAAAGTATCCCTGCAGTGCTCCACCACTAAGTATCCCCGCAGTGCCCAAGAGCAAAGTATCCCTGCAGTGCCCAACTGCAAAGTTTCCCAGTTTCCCTGCAGTGCCCAACCGCAGAGTTTCCCTGGAGTGCCCAGCAGCAGAGTATCAATATTCTTGCAGCGCATTTGCAGTGCTGCAAGGAAGACAGTTGAGAGGGGACAGAGAAACGTTACACTCCTTGTGCAATAACGGTTTTAGGGTGGGGATGCTCGAAGTAAATAATTTCACTTTATTTTTTCCATTTGATTCTCCACTATTCGGTAGTAAGCCTTTAGTACCTGCCCTTCTGTTGGGCGTCCCTATTCCAATCCGAATAGGGACCCTAAACCCTGAAGCCCAAGCCCAAGCCCCTAAATCCAAAATCCGAAAGCGAAAAAAAAATCTTGGCCCTTAACCCTGAACCCTAAACCCTCCAATTCTCATGGGGACCGGCCTCGGGCCACTCAACTTGTTCAGCTGCCCTGCATTCGCGACTTCCACCCTAAACCCCAAACCCAAAGCAATAAAACCTTAGAGAGGGTTATGTGGGCAGTATTATAGCGGAGTATTACAGGGGTTATTCAATGGGATACCAGGAGTTTAGACCCCTAAACCCTAAACCCTATAGGACTTTGCTGTTTAGAGCTTCTTTGGGGTATCTCTCCTCAAAGGTTTAGGACTCAAGGTTCAAGTTCGGCGGGGGATGTTCAAAGGATTGTGAGTTTGGGGCTTTAGGATTCATCGTGCGCAGGCTCTCTCTGTGAGGGGACTGGACTCTCTTTTGATTTAAGCCAAACAAGATCCTGAATAGGCCGCAGGGATGTCAAAAGACCCTATGTCGACCCCCAGCCTAGGGGTCCTTAAAGGGGTAATGTAAGGGTATGTAGGGGAATTGAAAAGAAAATAGACACTACTATGTTGTGTAGGGTGTAGCGTTTGGGGCTAAGACTACGTCCCCCACCGCTTAATAACGCACCCCCCGCAGAGGAAATGAAACAGTCAAAGGGGAATATCTTATATTCGGGGAGCGGGCGGGCTTTGTTATTGGGGTGAATGATAAGAGGCCAGCAAGCACAAGCAGTAAGCCTTTGGCCCTCAGTCAGCAATTTGCTGCTGAGGCATGATTTCAATGAAGCCTTCAATGCGCGCCAAGGGCCGGATCACGGGGTTACGAATGCGTTAGGGTTTTGGGTTTAGGGCTTTAAGGTTTAGGGCGCGCATGGTCTATGCTACGACTAGAGCTCCATCTTACTCAGCCTACAAAACTCGGATCACGACTGCCAGGACTCCACTGAGGGGACCTGCAAATTTCGGAAACCCCAAACCCTACACTCCATGCTCAGAAAATTCATGTAGTCCCTGAACCCCAAACTGTAACCCTAAACCCTGAAGCCAATCTCGGAGGACCTGACAAAACCACAGAACATTGCGAAATGGGTGGCCCTCACTGGGCTATACATGCGCATAGTGTGGACCCATGATTAATAAACCCCCTCCTTTTGAGGGCCTTAATATTAGGATCCCTAGTATAATCGCTATGAAGGGGAGGGGGTTGATTAATCAAAGGTTTAGGTTAATTAGGCACGTATAAGGGTACATAGGGTGCTGCATGGTGCTGCTGCCCCTGTCCAGTAGCAGTCTGCCGTGAGATTCTGTGATCAATCATGAGGGTCCTAAAGACTCATACTGATTTAGGGTTGAGGCTCCTCAGGTATAACCTTTCTCGCGCCCTGAGAGCAAGACCCGTAAACTCTACATTCCGAACCCTTTCACATACAAACCAAGCATGAAACAAACCAATACCCAAGGCCTACATTTACCGTGGGATAGAAATGGCCGCTGTCGTAGATGTCAATAAACCTGGGTGCACGTCTGAACCGCGCGTCTAGGGTTTGGGGTTTGGGGTTTAGGGTTTGGGGACACTTTAGGGCTATGCAGGGGTATACAATGTGGAGATATGTAAGGCTGGGGGTTTAACATTTGAGGTTTGTTCTTTTGCTGAACCAAGTAGAATTGAATCTTCTTCTAGACTACAACACCCCTAAGGTGAACATAATCTTACTCTGCACTGGGGACATGAAAACCATACTGTTGAATACCACTGATCTGACCATTTGGATAGGAGATGTGGATGTACAGTCGCTTTGTGGTTGTGCGATGGGGACTTTGACTTTATGTGCAAACCCCAAACCCTAAACCCTAGTTTGCAGAAGAAAGGTCACTTAGCGGTGCCCCTGTGCTGAGGGTAACAGCACATTGAGGTCTAGAATGCCCCCTTTTTTTATGGAAATTTGGCTACCCTTGTAGCGTCCCAAAACCCAGTCCATGAAGGGTTCTAACATAGTGGCAAGTTTTGGGGACGTTTGCACATACCCGACTCAGAATTCTGGAAACCAGCCCCGACCCTACATAATAGTTTCCCCCTTTCTTTTTCATTTCCCCTATAGAACCCTATAGCATCCCAATTTATCCCTATGCATCCCTAACCCCGTACCCCTAAACCCTAAACCCTTCAACCTTAACCCCTAAGCCCCCAAAACCGCGAAACCGCTGAACCCTATAAAATCCTTAAAGGGACCCCCTACACAACAAAGGCCCAGAGGCGGATCCATCCGGCCAAAACGCCGGAGGAGCATCCCGCTCTCCAGTCGCTCGAAGTAAAGCCTGGAAAGGGACTTTAAGGGGGTGGGGGTTGTTGTTAAGTAGTTCAAGTTGCTAAACAGTTTAGGGTTTAGGGTTGAGGGTTTAAGGGTTAAGGGGTTAGGGTTAATTTGCTGGGGAAACCCTCTTAATTAATATAGATCCACTCAACAAAAAAGACTTCGACTATACCAGACAAACATGTACAAATCCTGATAGGGCCTTCCACAGGTTCCATGCTTCTCGGGGGAAGTCTACCTAAAGCATGCTATGTACCTGAAAGCCTTGAGCTGTGAATGGTCCCAATACACCTTGACACTAAGCCCCCCCTACCCTCAACCCTGAGCCCTGAATCCTGAATCCTGAGCTGCAAATTCTAAACCCTTTTTGCATCCAGTCTCTGCGCGATCTGAACCCTAAACCCCAAAACCTCCACTGCCCTTGTTGCATCTGGACTCCGGCAGGGACACACCACAGATACGAGACATTTCAAAGTACTGGGAAATGACAAGGCCTAAACCACCAAAAACAACCCAAACCCTGAAAACCATGGACCCTGTTGGGATTTGATTTGAGCTACTGTCTAAACTCCTAGTATCCCCCTTAATAATTCCCTATATAATCCCTATAATCCTTTATATAAACCCCTTTACGGATTTTATATTATGGCTCGTTTGACTTGGGGCGAGTGGGCCAGGTGGGACGGGCAAACTGTGCGCAGCTGCGGAGCAGGCTGCCATCAGCTTGGCCCACCCTGAGCTGATTACTGGGAGGCCCGTTGTACTTACAACCTACTTAGTAACTGTAGTTATAGTCCAATTATATCTAGGGTAACTGTAGTTGTGGGACTTGTCATTGGGTTATAACTACAGTTACTAAGTAGGTTATAAATACAACAGACCTCCAAGTAGGCTTTACTTACTGGAGGTTAGCAAGGAAGAAGGGAATATATTATATGCGGATGAATTATATAGGGGTCATATACCCTTATCACTGAGGTTTTGGGATCCCTCATAATGGAAAATGAAGTGGAAGAGAAATGGAAAGTGAAATGCAGATTAGGATTACATAGTGGATTATGGGGGTTAGGGTTTAGCGATTTAGGGAAACTCTATAGTTTAGTGGCCAGCATCTAAATAGCGGGTGTTGGGAGTTGGGGTTTGTGCGTAGGGTTTAGGCATTACCAGCTTTGGATTTTGGAGCTTTGCGGCTAAGGTTCCAAGGTCAAAGGATTAAAAAACCCTCGGCACATTGAAACCCCAATCTCCCCTAAAAAGAGACGCTCTGAACAATGTCTGAAAGCTGTAGCTTCGGGCCGACCTAATAGACTGGATCCTAGAAGGATTGGGGATTCCTAGACAAGGGTCCCTGTTTGAGAATTTTGAGGAAGAGGTGAGAAGCGCAATGGGGGTTTCCCAAAATTAGGGTACCATTTTGGGGTCCCAATAATAAGGATTATACTATTTTGGGGTCTATATTGGGGTCCCCCCTATTTTGGGAAACTACCCAAGGGTTTGAGCAATTCCCAATCAGATTTGCTTTTTACAGCTTTGGACGCATGGCAGGTCATTTCCAGACGCTGCATGGGCAGTTGTCAAAGGCTCCTGCCGCTTCGGAGAATGGTAACAATTCAGGTGAGGCACTTTGAAACCTTGGTCGTTTAGGCGTTTAGGGTTTAGTTATATAAGTTTCGAACTCAAAGGGGGCCAATGAGCGCTAAAGGCCTCATCCCCAAACTCGTCTAGACTCAGAACTAATTCCTGAGGTGAAGCGCGTGCCCTGTAAGGGACGCAGGATTTGGAGTTTAGGAATGTTACCCCAACCACGCAGGATCAAATGGCAAACCAAATGGAAACTATTGCAAGATAATGGACGCCACCGGCTAAACCGACAAACCCAATTAACTATCTCTCGATAAGATAGTTCCCACCAAAATATTGCAGTCCATATTATATGATCCTGCGAAAAGGAGCCCTTAAAATCCCCAGGAAACCCTGTAATCCCCGTGCAAGGACCTCGAATTTGCATGAGAAACACCACCTACCAATAATGGGCTCCCCTACTACTCCCCAGAAACTCCCCTAGGTTCCCGCTGGATTTAAATTCCAAACCCTAAACCCTAAACCCCAAAAAACGGGGACCTTGGGAGTAGTAGAGGAAGAGGAACCCCTTAAGCCAGAGTGGCAGAAGGTCAGGGTCACCATCTTCATCCCAGTCTGCCATGCAGACCCTGAGTGCTCGTTTCAGGTTTCTGCTTGAAGGTGCAGGGTGTTGGGCTGAGGGTAGCGGCTGAATGCAAGTTTCTCAAAAAAGGGGAGCCCGCAGGGATGAATCGGATATATAAGTCTTCTGGGATCCCCTATCATCTTTTGGTAATCCCTACATAGCCCGAAGGTCCTAAGGTACCCATATTCACAACGTGCCACGAGCTGTAGTAGCCGTCCCATCCACGGTGGTTGTCCACGAACCTGGGATCCCTGGTTTAGGGTTGAAGCTGGTTTGCTGTTAAGGAACTTAATTTAAGTTACCATGTCGGGAAAACCCGACTATTTACTATATATTCTCATTATGGTAACTTAATTTAAGTTCCTTAACAGCAACCCAGGAAGTGGTAGGCCTTGGGGTTTCATTTGGGGTGTAAGGTTTGCGGGTAGGGATTGATGCTTCGGTGGTATGGGGTTCCGGGTTTTAGCGGCTTGCAGAGCTTCCGGGCCGGGACGTTTCGCGGGTTTGGGGTTTTGGGGTTGGTGATTAGGATTTGAAGTTGGCATCTAGGGTCGGGAGTTAACCTCCCATTTCCAGTCACACCTTGTATTCCTGTAAGATCTCTGTACGCACATCCTAGACCCAGAATCGGAACCCTATTGGACCTTCTGAAAACCCAAACCTCATACGTTGTACATCCCTAAGCCATAGACCAAGAGACTTCGTGAGGACCACGCTGAATGGATTCTCGGTCCCATACCTGGGGTTACGTAAGGGTTTCGGGATTGAAGGGTTTGGAGTTTGGGATTAACGGTTCAGGAAATCACAGCAGGAATTCACCAACAACCCACAAAACCTTCATGCTTTCTCTAGCAAGTCCTGAAATTTTGCAAAGAACTTGTCTGGGGTCTTTTTGTGGCCTCTTCGCGCATGGGCTCAGCATGGCCTCTTCTAAAAACATGGCCACAAGAAGCCTTCGCTAAGATTGGGTTCGGCAGGCACCCTTAAGAGTCATCTGAAAGCACAATGGTGCTTCCGTTATGCGTTCATGCCTTGCCTGCTGCGCCACGAGGGACTTAGGGTTTAGGGTTGCGCTCAGGGTTTACTAGGATCCTCTCACTAGGAGGAACTCAGAAAAAACAAATTGTACTTGGAGATTTCAAGATGAAGGTTTTGAAACACCAGGTTAAAGATCACAGATGCCAGATCCTCAAAGCACAGGGGACTCATGCTTCAAACCTAAGGTTCGCGGCTTTGGTAAAAACCAAAACCTTCCACAAGCACCTTAAGAAACTCGGATCCTCAGTACTACCCTCAGCTTCAAGGCCACTTCGTAAGCTACTATCAATATTTCATACAGAATTTAATGGACATGGGTTCCGTACTGGGGACGGTATTGATATTGATATTAGGGACAAAACTAAACGACAAAAGGGATCATGTCCGCTGTTAAGACAGTAGCTCAATGTGTCACGCAGAAACGACCCTATGACAGGCCCTGAGCCCGGAAACCCCGGGGTAGTTTAGGGTGTAGGGGGTGTAGGGTCTAGGCGGGAACTCCTCAGAATAAGAGCGACCTCAAGCCTTAAATCTTATCGGGGGATTCTGGGGGCCTTATGACTCTTGGTCCTTATGAATGATGCTACAGGGCTTATTGCGAGAAATGCCCCTATGATCCCAATTTCAACTTCATCGTCCATGGAAGTCTCCAATGCCGTTTAGGCGAGCTCCCCGGTACATCCTGACAACACCAACCCATCAGCAGACCCATCAGCATCTAGAATCTTGCTCCCGTTCTTGCCTTGCTACCTGGGAATCATGCGGCCACCCTGATTCTCGTAAAACGCGACGCCTGCGTTGTTACAGCTATGGCTATGACCAAAAATGGTTGATCGGTATATAGCCGCTGTGGGGTTGTTCGACAGGCGCCAGAACTGCAAGGACCTATTTGCAAACTGCCCCGTGGAGTCAGGGGGACCTGCAGTACCACCTCTTCGGTTTAAAGGTTTAGTGGATAAACCCTAAACCCTACACAACCCCATTAGAGTAGTATCCATTTTCTTTTCCATTGTCCCTATGTACACCCAATATAAGCCATTAAAAGCCCTAGGCTGCGTGCAAACTTTGGGTCCCCTATGATGGTATGCATATTCGAGGTGAGACATGTCCGAAGACTGGGCTTGTAATGGGTTATATTGGGTGTATATAAGGAGAATGGAAAAATGGAAGCTACTATAATGTGTTATATAGGATTTGGGTTTAGAGGTAAAGGCTTGGCAGGCCAAACATCCGGGCGCCAGAAAGGGACCCTACTGTACGGGATCCAATACTTACCAGTATCAACTGGAAAAGGAAATGGAGAATGAAAGGGAAACTAGCCGTATATAGGGGTGGAAAACAATAGGCACCACACGGGACAAGATACTTGTCAGTATTCTGTTGAGGTCTGTCTGAGGCTCTGAGGTATCCTATACCAGAATTACACGGAAATCTAAAACCCAGGGCCTCAATACTGGCAATCATTCAGGCTTCTGCATTACATCGTTATGGGCCAGGGGAGGTTGCAGTACTGTACCATAATGACTCGCAATACACTTCTGATGGCCCCTCGGATCGCCCGTGAGTGTGCTTGCTCTTATTGACAATGCTACTGACGAATGGCATGTTTTTTGGTTATTCCTTTTGTCACTTAAGTCATTGCGCAAACTTCTCCCGCTCTTGGCGCTCTTCCTCTTTGTGCTCTTACACTCCTTGTTGTTCGTGCGGTTGGCAGCTACCATAAGTGATTGCTGTTCCAAACTTCTCATGGATTGTACTTCTCCTGCTGTCTCACTCAGCCCGCCCCGCCCCCCCCCCCCCTCCCGGTCAGCGCCTTTGCCAATCGGCACGGCCAAGTCGATATCGCCATCGGCATCCCAATCGGCGGCCTTGGACAAGGTCAGATTGAGGTGGAGCTGCCCCTTGGTTGAGAAGCTGTAAATCCTACGCTCTAGCCTGTACCCGGAACCCAAATTTCCGGTGTCTTCACTTCACTGAAAACCATGCTTTGAAGGAGGGAACGCGGAAACCTTACAGGTAACAAAACGTATTCACGCTTAATAAAAACCACCAATCTGCGTGGAAGACGCTGGAGGTTCTTTTCACCGTTCTGAAAGTTTGAATTAGGGCTGGCTTTCCTCTTAGCCACCTGCTAGTATCTTAATATACTCCATAAACCTGCAAATCCTAAAACTGAACCCTCTCAGTCCGAACCCCGCCAGCCCTCGAACCCGCAAAACCCCACCAAATAAGGCCGTGCAAAACCGAAACCCTTTAACCCCCAAAGCCTGGAACCCTGAATAAACAGTAAACCGTAAACTCAAAACCGAAAGCCCATAAGCCAGCAACTCTGAAACCCACATACCGTAAACCGGGTAAACCTAGCAACCCCAAAGCTCTTAATCTTGAACGCTGCAAACCCTAAACCCCTAAACCCTAAACAAACAAAGCCCTAACCCACAACCCCTAGCCGCTAAACCCCAAACCCGAAACGCCAAGGCTTTGAACCTGGGACCCTCCAAACCCCAATCCCCACGTGCAGGTGGGCATCATGAAAACGACAAGCCAGCCAGCCGCACCTGCAACAGGGGTTAGGGTTTAAGGTTCAGGGTTTCGGGTTTCTGGGGTTTAGGGTTGAAGGATAAAGGTCTCAAGGTTTAGGTCTAGGACTTTTAGGGTTAAGGGTTGGAGTGCAAGTGTAGGGATTTGGGCTTGGGGGGTCTATAGTCCCCTCCCCAGCTAATCCCTTCCTCCGAATTTTAATCAGGTTTCTACGAGGGTTTTGTTGGCATGTGTAGGGGTTGCTGGGTTTAGCATTAAACGACATGCTACGCTTACATGGAAAATGAAAGGGATAACCCCTCGGAAAATGACATGGAAACTGGAACTACATATGGAAACACAAAACACTAGATACAAACGCTGAAAATGGCCCAAATGCAACACCCCACCCCCTAAGAAGAAATATTCCCCAGTATATAACCTCTCTTCCATGCAGGGGATATTCGTTATTACGGGACCGGCGGCTCAAAGTACAAGAGATTGGGATTATTTGAAGGTTTTCGAGACCCCAAAATCTGGTAAACCCAGGTTGAGGAATCTTCGCAGCTGGTCTTGCGGTTTAGGGTTTAGGGTTCAGGGGCTTGGGTTTGGGGTTTAGGGTTCAGGGACCCTAAACCCTAAACCTTAAACCCTAAACCCTAAACCGTAAATTTGGGAATTTCGGAGGTTCCCAAAGTTGGTCGCCCCCAACTGAAGGATTCTAGATTTCTGCGGCTTTCCAGTTGCTCGAAACAATGCTACTCGAGTGCAAGATGCCTTGAAAGCTATAGGATGGGGCTTTGGGTTTAGGGTTCAGGGGTTTAGAGGATTACATAGGGATAATGGAAAAAATGGAAGCTACCATAGTATGTTGGGCTTGTATTGGGATAATGGAGAAGAAAATGGAAACTACTATAGTATATTGGGCTTAAATTGGGATAATGGAAAAGAAAATGGAAACTACTGTATTATTTTTTTAGGTTTACGAAGGCCGCTACGTCCGTGTGTCAGCAGCAACTTGAAGGGTTTAAAGGGCTTAGGGCTTTTTGTATAGGGACACAAAACGGTGTAAAACACAAGAAAATGGAAACCACCATATGAGACACGGTATATATGAGGGTTAGATATGCGTTATATACTAGAGGTAGGGAGGGGAACGGAAAATGGAAACTACCATTTACGGTTTACGGTTTAGGGTTCTATAGCCACATATGAGCTATAGCTATATATTCCCCATACAACCCCCCTTTAAGGAGCTTAGACTACAGCTCATATTGTATCCAATCTTCCAAGTCCCACCCCCCCCTCGGAGAGGGCACTTCAGGGAAGCCTCGCCCTCAAAATCCCTGAGCTTTCAACCCTAAACTCCAGAACCCTAAGTCATGACAGCCACTCCATCATCTTCCTGACACTCCATAAATTCAAATCCCAACAATTCACCTTAGAACTAGCGATGGAATTATATGCGAAATTCACTCGCCTGATTCGGCGGAAGGGATTCTTCTGCGCAAGTTGCTGGATAAGCTGACCATGACGCCTTGTGGGGGGCTCTTGACTGGCGGAGCAGCGCTGAAGTATCAGGATTTAAGAGGGCTCCAGGTTTGCCCACGGTTCCTCTCTGTGGCAGATAGGATTTAGGGTTTAGGGTTTAGGGTTGTCAAGGTAGACATGCAAGTATCGCAAGGATAGCGGACGGCATATCTCCAAAATAGCTCGGGGTCCTGTGCAGGGCCTTAGATGACTAGAAAAGATTTGGCGGTTAAGGATTCAAGGCTTAGGGCCTAAGGCTTAGGGTTCATGGTTCAGCGTACAAATTGTTTTGAATACGGTTTTGGGGTTTAGGGTTGGGGCCTTCAGGTTTAAGGATGGGTTTAGGATTCGGGGTTTAAGGCTGAGTTTATTAGAGTCAAAACTGGGCATATGTTGTACTATAGAACTATATGTACATGGAAGCGCTATGCCCAAAACCCATAAATACTTAAACAGTAAACAGTATGAAGGGAAAATCTTTCAGGTTTTTCAGGCTTCGAAATTATACTCTCCCTATCTCACATGAAGCCCACATGGCCCGTTTCAACAGGACGGTGTTCTTTGTAGTACCCTGGGGAGATAGGTATTAGAGCTTCTGCTTTGCTGCACCTCTCCACCTTTTGTCAGCAGCGTGCTGGCGGTCGTGACTTCTGTGCAGTTTCGGGTTAGGGTTACAAGTCTTGCAAGACGAACAGGTCATGAACCCACAAACTCTATGGACGCTGCTGCATATCTATAGGACCCAAGTATCATTCTTATGCAACCTCATACCAAAAAATCCTGAACCCTTAACCCTGAACCTCTCAACGCCCACTCGTGGATACCCGTCAGCCCAGCGGCCCCTGGTGGAAGTAGCTGATCCGGCCGCCTGCGGACAAGATCACCTCCTCCAGGGAATTTCGAGTGTCGGGTAGCGTTGAGGCTTTGGGCCTTAAGGAACCCTAAACTCTAAACTTTAGGGTTTAGGGTTTAGGTTTAGAGTTTAACCGCAGGAGGTTATGTAGGTTTTAAGGATTTAGGTTTGACGGTATTTAGGGTTTGAGGATTTCGCGCTTGATGATTGTGCTTTTGGGCATTGGGTTGAGGGCTTAAGATTACGGGTTTAGGGTCTAGGATTTCAGGATTAAGGCTTCAGGGTTCAGGGTTGGGAGTTTAAGGGCTTAAGGATTTATAGAATCAGGCTTCAGGGAATTGTGGATTGGAGGTGTAAGGGTTTAGGGCTTCGGGCTTAGGGTTTGAGACTGTAAGGATTTAGACTTCAAGGTTCTTGAAGGTCTAATAGGGTCTAAGATTGAAGATTTCAGGCATTAGCGTCCAGGGCTTGGGGTTGAAGAATGTAGGGTCTCGGGCTTAGCATGAAAGGACTTTGGTTTTAGGGTCAGGGTTGGCCTAGACCTTATACATTTGTAGGGTTTTGGAGTTTGGGCTTTAGGCTTCCCAGGGATGACATGAGGATTTCTCAAGTTGGGTCCCGTAGGGACCCCGGGAAACATGGGCACTGTAAAGGGATTGAAGGGCTCACATTTGGGAGTAGGGTTTAGGGTCTAGGGTTTAGGGTTTAGGGTACATATATATTTATTTATTTGTTCATATTCATACATTTATATCACAACCGAATGTATGTCTTCAAGGTTGAGGGTTCAGGCACTACATGCTCCACTCTCAAAAAAGATCACGAAGGAAAGTACATGGAATCTCAAGAGTGGTCCGACGGAGACCGCTGTGCTCATAACAAGGAGGGCTTGGTTCTTTGTTTGGTTTTCTTAACCCTAAACCCTAAACCCCAAACCCTAAACCCTAAAGCCTAAACCCCAAATCAAGAATCCTAAACCCCAAACCCTAAACTCCAAATCCTAAGCCCCAAACCCTAAACCCTAAACCCCACACCCTAAACCCTAAACCCCACACCCTAAACCCGAAACCCGAAACCCCAAACCCTAAACAGGGCTCCGGGCCGATTTGGGCTCGGGATCTCAAACCCAAAGCCCTAAACCCTGTAGCCCCCTTCTTCCCTACCAACCCTGAACCCTAGGCCCTAAACCCCTAAACCCTACATTCCTCTTTTGCCTACTAACCCTTCACCCTAAACACTAAACCCTAAACCCTAAATAGTAGTTTCCATTTTCTTTTCCATTATCCCATTATAACCCCAATATTCTATCTACTTAAGGGGGGCTATAAGGGTCTCTTTTTCCCCACTAATTTCAGAAAGAAGAAAGCTTCGGAAGCTCCAACTTCCCGTCGCCATCGAAGTCGATGGCTACCACAGTGGCGGCAGAGTAGCTCCCATTTCCTGGTTTAGGGCTTAGTGTTTAGGGTTTAGGGGTGAAGGCTTAGGACACATTTAGGGGTTGGGGTTTAGGGGTTAGGGCTTAGGATTAGGATGTAGGGTTTAGGGTTTAGGGATGAGGATTCAGGATTTGAGGTTTAGGCTTTCGGCTACAATGTTTAGGGTAAGAATTTGGGGCTTTTGCCTAAAGGGTTTATCGCTTAGGGAGCTGCAGTTTCTGGTTCTGGTAGAGAGGTCAGAAAAATATTAAACAAGGGGTATTGAAAGGACGAAAGAATCCTAGCATTGTAGAGCGTTGGTGCCAGCGTTCCTGTTTCCCCATCACCTTAATTCTTGGGGAGGGGGGGTTTAAAGTCATCATGTAGGATGCTGTTAGGTGAAGTTTCCCGGCCTTCTGCGTTCTGATTCAAGGTAAAGAATACAATAATCGATGAGCTGCGCAACCCAAAATGTAGAAGCCAAAAGAACTACCAATATCATGTTGAGGTCTATTTAAGGTAGCCTATACCATAGGTGCACTAGGTTCCCCTTAATAGTAACGGTACCCTTTTTCGTGATGTTTAGCTGTAATAAGGAGAACCCTAAATAAAAGGGAAAGAGGTACTAAAGAGGTACCTAGTATACAACGAACCCAGGACCATAGCATGGGTAATCTATCATCCCCATAAACCCAATCATCACCGCAGTTTCCACTTCATGTTCCATTGTCCTTCTCGATGTTGACTCCCCATTTGTAAACCCTGGATATCCCGATAACCCCCTTCCAAGGGACCATAAGATTGGTATTTCTCTTGGCCCCTGTAGTAGACTTGGAGGCTTTGGGTCACGCCCTGCTGGTTCAAGACCGCTTTTGCGTTTAGGGTTGAGGGTTTTGGATTGAAGGTATTCTTAATTCAGGGGTTGAGGCCTCATGTCATGCTTGGCTTAAAAGGTCATTCCATTGGGGATACTATGTGAGTTTGGAAGTATAAAAGGGGACACAGAAATACCCTTAAACCCTCGACCACCCTTATGAAACATGCCCGCGCCAAAAGGAACACGAAGATGGAAACCCTAAACCCTAACCTCCAAACCCTAAGCCAGCGGTGTGGTTTGCATGCTTTTGGGAAGATACAAATGCATATTCCTGAAACCCTACACTCCCCTTGGGATTGAACGGAAAAGAAAATGGGAACTACTATTTAGGGTTTAGGGTTTAGGGCATGAGCCTGAGCCTCTAAATGTCTATGTGTCCCCAGAAACCCCTCTAAACCCCAAACCTTTCGACGTCAAATTAAGGATAGTGAGAAACTTCGAAAAGTACTCAAGTAGGAACCCAATGTCGGGGCGGCACTTTCGGGATGACCTTAGAGGACTCAGGATGGTTCGCGGTTCGTGCGTAGCGTCCATGGTTTGGGGCTTGGGGATTTTGGGTTCATAGTTTAGGGTTACGCCTTCTTTGAACTCTCACAAGACCTTGTTCCGCGCTGGATTTATGGGGACTACTGCAGGAGCCATACTTGCCATAGTTGTCAGAATCAGGTTTTGCGGCATGCTATCTGAAAGTCTAAACGGATCCACAAAAATATGGGGAAACAAATTGGAAAACCCTACAAGGCCTCTTACATTATCCATTCTAGGGGCCCAACATAAGCTTGCCGATTCCCATGCAGGTTCGGCAGTTGGGCTTCAGAAAATCTTAGGATGTGCAATCTAAACGCGGATTCGGGGTTAGAGATTAAACTTTAGCCCTCCAGGATTAAGAAAAAGCACTGCGAAACATGTCCGAAAGACTTTCCCGAGGAGTAGGATTCTTGGGACGAGATTTCAAGAGCAACCCCAGCTGCAAAGTGGCAAGCCCCATCAAGCCTAATTCCTGAATGGTCGGCCCCAATGCCAACCCCGAACCTTAATCCCTGCACCCCCCAAGAAGGTTAAACGTAGGTCTGTGGGGTGTAGTGGAGTATTAAACGGATGCTAGAGAATCAAACTGAAGAAAGTCAACAGACACAGAACCCTGG
>CAJNIZ010005627.1:0-19104 GCA_905231905.1 Symbiodinium pilosum | reverse complement strand
GTTTAGGTTTCCAGGTTTAGGGTTTCGGGCTTAAAGTCACGGGCTTAGAGTTCAGGGTTTACAGCGCTATATAGGGTCATATCCGGGAATGGCAAAGAATACTCACTTAATCCCCCTGACCCTCCAAGTAAGACCGCCAAAGCAACCCAGCTAGATACTGCTGATGCTGAAAGCCCTGGGTGACCTTAGTATACCTTTGAAGGTATAAAGCACTGAGGACATGCAGGATGCATTGCATGGAACATAAGTGCTTTTGGGGATGGTCTGTGAACAGTTCGCCCTCGGGGGCCTTGCAACATATCCATGAATAAGTATATATATATATGTATGCAGACACACACACATATGTGTATATGTAAGAGGGCAACAAGTAAGGTAATACTGCTGGCAATCTGACTTCCAACTCGCAATTCAGGATGTTCCTCGTGAAGGCAAGTTGCCCGTGGCCTCACTGGATATCCGTATTTCCCTATGCGCGTCAAGAACTAAACCATAAATCCCTACAACCTAAACTGCCAACGCCTGTAGTCCCCTCACAGGCACAGCCGCAGGCTCCGCAGCACTAAGCCCCCGTAGCTTGGGCTTCGGGTCATACACCCCAGTCTCATACTTCAAAGCCTGGCCCTTAGCCCAAAACCCTTACACCCGAATCCCAAAACCCTGGAACCCTAAACCACCCCTAACCCCTAAACCCCAAACCATTTCAACCCTCAAGCCCTAAACACTTAAACTTAAACCCTTATGAGCCTTAAGTCCCTAAACCTTAAACCCTTACACCCTAAAACCCTTAAACCCTAAACCCTCAAACCCTAACTAAACCTTGAACCCCTGAAACCCTGAAACCCTCAAAACCTTAAACTCTAAGACCCTTAAACCCTTTCCAACCCTGAACCCTTGAACCCTATGACCCTCAAACCCTTTCAACCCTGAACCCCCTAAACCCTTTCCAACCCCTATAAACTCTAAAACCCTCAAACTCCTTTCGACCCTACACCCCCTAAACCCTTTTCAACCCCTATAAAACCCAACACACACCCCCAAAAAACAGCCTAAACCCTAAACCCTAAACCCTTAACCCTAAACCCAATATAAATAGGGAAAAAATCTTAACCGCCTAGCCGCAGGCTCCGGAGCAGGAGGTAGATCGCCGGCTTCGTGTCCGGCTTCGCGGGGCGAGGCCCTGCCTCGATCGGGACCTCCTTCAGGGTTTTAGGTGAGTTTAAGGCTTATAAGGGTTTGGGGGTTTAGGGTTGAGGGGTTTAGGGTTTTAAGGCTTTGGGTTTTAGGTTTTCGGGACTTAGGGTTTAGGGAATTTGGGGTTAAGGGTTTTAGGGTTTAGGGTTTAGGGATTTTGGGTTGAGGGTTTGAAGGTTTTGGGTTTTAGGTTTTCGGGACTTAGGGTTTAGGGAATTTGGGGTTAAGGGTTTTAGGGTTTAAGGTTTAGGGATTTCGGGTTTAGGGATTTTGGGTTGAGGGCTTTAAGGTTTTGGGAATAAGGGTTTCGGGACTTAGGGTTTAGGGAATTTGGGGTTAAGGCTTATAAGGGTTTTAGGGTTTAGGGAATTAGGGTTTACGGTTTACTGTTTTGGAAACTAGGGCTTAGGGTTTCAGGGTTTAGGGTTTAGGGTTTAGGAAATTAGGGTTCAGGGTCCCTATAAATTATGTAGGGATTCTATAGGGAGGATATGGGGATTATATAGAGCTATATGTGGGGATATATACATCTACACAGAGGCTTTCAGGTGACCGCCTTCTCCTTCAGGGTCCTTGGAATCTACATAAGTTAGTGATTAACATAGCGGTTGTTATGGCTTTGAAAAGGGATAGGTATGCACGTATGACAATGTATCTGTGTGCAGCTACTCAAAAAGTTGGAGTTTGTAGGGGTCGGGGATTTACACCTTCTTCTCCTTCAGGGTCTTCTGGGTACGTCGTAGGGCATAAAACATATGTTCCTGTTTTTCGTACAAAAATTAAACCCTGACCCGCGTGACAAAACCCTAAACCCTAGACCTTAAACCCTGAACCTTCAACCCTAGTATTTGTTGAGATGGCTGTGGGAATGGAAGAAGGTTCTTGGTTCAGGCCTCCTTCTCCTTCAGGCCCATGTGAGTGACATGTGGGGAGAGTTGCAACAAACATATATGGAAATGTATAGAGGGATGAATAGATGCATATATAAGTATATGTACTTATAGACAGGTACATACACATGTAGGCACATGAATATGTGTACATATGCCGAAGCGTTTAAAGGGACCAAAGGGGCGTCCTCAACCCTAGACCCCTACACCCTAGTAGTCATTCAGGTATCGCTGTCCTCGGCAACCTCAAGTGAGCTGTACAATGCCTCCTCAATGGCCATGGCGTTGACCTTTCGTTTGAAGAAGGGCTTAGGATTATCGTCCCCTTAATTAGATAGAATATGGGATATAAGGGGATCTTGCTACAATATACACTGAAGCCATATTCTATCTACTTAAAGGGGACTATAAGGGGAGAGCTGAGGATGCTGAAGAAGCGGATACTGACTTCAGAAATAAATGGAAACTGGAAGGACATGGTAGTTTCCCAACAATAGGAGTACCTTTTGGGGGGTCCCAATAATAGGATTGTAATATTTGGGGGTCTATCTTGGGGTACCCTGATTTTGGGCAACTACCACATAGGGATTGAGGGATCAGGAGATAAGAAGGCATGTTATGAAACACTGCGGTTCTGTATAGCCGTAATCAGCAGAGACTAAACGCTTGGGGATTTTGACTTTTCGGTTGCAAAACTGCATAAAACTGTAGAGCTTGCGATTTAGGATTCAGGGTTTAATGTGTGGACCTGATGTAATCTTATGGTCCTATTTGCGTAGTTTTCCCAGAATTAACTACGGGACACACCCTAGATTTAATAGTTTCCCAAAAAAAAGGAAACCCCATGTAGACCCCAAAATGCAATAATCCTTGTTGTAGGAACTTCCAAAAAAGATAACCCAATTTTTGGCTAACCCCAAACCCTAAACCCCACGCACTAAACTCTTGGGAAACCCCAATGGGGGCCCGTGGTTCAAACCTCAACCAGGTTGGGTCTTGAAGTTCAGGGCTTAAGGTTTAGGCTAAGGACTTCCGGTTTAGGGCTTGGTTTCCAAAAGGGTCCTGAGTACTTGTATAACAAGTACGAACGCAGAACAATATTGAGACTCCCTACTGTACACGATATTTATGCCTAGCTTCTTTGGGATTTAAGATAACCCAGACCCCTGATTTGGAAACCCCCTCCCCTTAATAGGGATTATAATAGGGATCCTAACATTCGGGCCCTCAAAAGCAGGGGGGTTTATTAATCAAGGGTCTACATTAATTGAGTTCAGAGCTTAGGCGAGCCCATCAACCTATTCTGTGGCGTCTTTGTGGTTCCTTGGACCCTTAGGGCTTCCCAAGCCTAAACGCAACACCACTATGCCAAAGCCCTACTCCTCAAGGGTGCCAGGGTTGTACCCCTAAGGTCGTACCTCTAAAAGGTTTCCCCAATATAGCCCTAATGTAGCCCCAAACCCCTAAACCCTAAACCCTTAGTCCCCTACAGTCCCTTCAAAGGATCCTAAAGCTAGGGGTACAACCCTAGGGGTACACCCCTGAAACCCTTGAACTCCCAAAACACCGAGAGCCCTAAACTTACTGGCTCTTTGTAGGGAATACGGGAGTAGAATCTCTGTATATACCCTATATACTACATTCTCATCTTCCCTACTAAGAACCAGCAAGTAAATGCTCATGGCTATACCAAGCACCTCATGTCCGAATTCCTAAATGCTACGACAGCCGAGAGGCATAGACATCTGCATCCTCCTCAAGTTCTTTGAGAGCCAGGGTCATCTCCTGTATGTAGTAGCTTAGCTTTCAGGGCTTACATTTAAACAGGGAACTTTTTACGAGTCGGAGAATCAGCATTGACAGCTGCTTCAGAGGGTTTAGGGTTGAGTTTTGCACCCCCAAACACTCCGCAGCCTTCACTATAAGGACGACCTCTTGCCGCATTCCAATTGGGGACGGGCATTGCAAGACATGCCCTACACCCAAAAACCTGACCCTAACCCCTAGACCTTAATCCTAAACCCCTAAGCCCTTAAACCCCTAAACCGTAAAACGCCCGGAGCCTCCACCTCCTAACGTAGCTCCTGGGTCACGAGTCGAATTGCATGGCGAGGAGGTGGTGATAAGACATTAAAAGGGTTTAGGGTTTAGGGTCCCCAAAAGTCCAACGTCATGAACCTCAAACCCCTAAGCCTTAACCCCGCGCCCCACAACATGGAACGACTGTTTGAGGAGACTTTATTTGGGATTCTAAGCTACTGTTGATACCCCCCCAACATGCAAGACCCTCGTTTAGCAGAATAATATAAACCAGAATTCCCAACGTTCAAGGTACTTAGCGTCATCCAGGATTAACCCAAGCCCTAAGCCTTTAACCCCTAAACCCTAAACCCTTAAACCCTAAACCCTTAAACCCTTAAACCCTAAACCCTAAACCCAAACCCCCAAACCCGAAACCCTTTTAGTATCTACCGTAGCTTGACGTTTGGAGCAGGCTCCCGAGGCCCCGACAGGCAGGCAAAGCAAGCTCTCCGAACCAGGGCCCCGAAAAGGAGAATATAAAACCCTTAGGGTTTATACCTTGAACATTCCTGAACCCTCAAAGGGTTTAGGGTTTAGGGATCAGGGTTTAGGGTTTAGGGTTTAGGGGTTTAAACCCTGAACCCTACCACTATGGGCTATTAGACCCTAAAATTCCCCATTAGGACCCTATTAAGGGTAGATGAAGGTACCCTTAAGGTCTAACAGCCCATAGTGGTAAAACCTCAACCCTAAACCCCAAACCCTAAAGGGTGCGTTTAAGGCTTTAGGGCTTCAGGGCTTCGGAGCCCTAAACCGACCCCACATACTCCTAGACCCTGGATCCTGTGATGTGAGGGGGGGACCCCGGTCCTGAGGTTTGGATCCTGGGACCTTGAAAGTGTACTGTAAACATAGGGGTTATATAGGGGTATATTGGGATAATGGAAAAGAGAATGGAAACTACCATAATGTGTAATATATGGGTTATATAGAGAACTCTCTTATCTGGGTTGTCCTTTACGCCCTCTGAAAATTATTTCCTATCATGGTTCTCTACAAGATCATCGGGGAAATCAAACAAGATCCCCAAGGACAACTCACGTATGCAGCTACCTGCACACACACACAGAGTTGACAGCCGCCCTTAAGGAGTTCAGAGACTGTAGTACACCCTAAGGGTCCAAGGACCCAAATAGTAGGGTTTTAGGGCCCAAATACCATTAATATTTATAGTGTTTGGGCCCTATAACCTTATTACTTGGGTCCTTAAACCCTTA
This sequence comes from Symbiodinium pilosum, assembly GCA_905231905.1. NCBI lineage: Eukaryota > Dinophyceae > Suessiales > Symbiodiniaceae > Symbiodinium > Symbiodinium pilosum. The sequence goes on along the minus strand of CAJNIZ010005627.1, from coordinate 13,721 downwards.
GGTACATATGATCCCGGATTCCCTTTCATCTCCCTGTTTCTTCGCCATTTGCTTTTCCCCTGGCTCCAAACCCGACGTCCTTGGCCTTAACAGGATTTAGGGCTTAAAACCCTAAACCCTCCTAAATCCTAAAACCCTAAACCCTTAAAGTTCAGGGAAACCACCATACCCAGGGCAGATTGCCTCGATGCCTTCATCCGAAGGGTCGAAGCCATACTGGGCGATAATTTCCTCAGCGTTCGAATAGCCTTTAAATTGCCAAACCACATACCTTTAGGTTTCAGAGTTTAGGGTTCCGGGTTCAGGGTTTACTTAGGGTTTAAGGTTTAGGGCTTGGGGTTTAGGATTATATACCTTAGGTGCACCCCCGACCAGCAACAGTGGCTTTAAGGGATCGTGGTGATGATATTAGGGTCCTCTTCTATTCCTATGTTATCACCATTACAGGGTGGGGGTCTACATAACCCATACCTGAGCCCCAAAAAGGGGCATGTAGAACCATAGCTCTACGTGGCACCTACGACCTACAAAGGGTTAACCCTTACTTATAATACCTACAAGAGGAGTATAAGGGAATCCCAAAGGGTTAGGGGTCTTATAATACCTACAAGAGGAATATAAGGGAATCCCAAAGGGTTAGGGGTCTAGGGTCCAAGCTAAGTCTCAAGGAATAATCACATGGACCACGGAAAAAGGAAAATCACTGGTCACTTCAGTGACGTTACTTAGTGTCAGAGTCTATTGGGCCCCCCATAATTCCCACGGTGTATGGTTCTTGGGGTCATGCAGATTTTGTGTATCAATCGTAGCCTTGAATTGGGTTCCGTTGTATTAACTGCATGTAACTCTGCATATTACCTTGCTTTTATCTTGGGATTGAAAACAGTAAGCCCGAAACCAAAACCCAAAACCCTCATCCTCAGGTTCAAACCAGAAACAGGAAAACATCTTCAACAATGACCGGGGTAAGGGGCATTGGGTTGAGGGATTCGGGGCTACTTGGAGGGTCAGGGGGACGTAGTAAGTAGGTTAATAACCCCTATAACTTATAACCCATATAGTAAACCCAGTTATCCCGCTTATTAAGCCACTTACTAAGTCCGCCTGACCCTCCAAGTAGGCCCTCAGAGTTTTGGATTCCGGGCTTCACATCCAGGGTTTTGGGATTGGGGGGCTGGGTTGGCACCCTAAATCCTCAAGTTTTGGGTTTGGTTTTTAGGGCCCAAACCCTAAATCCGTTGGTGCTTAGGATTTAAGGTCTAGGTATGCTTCGGTTTGGGGTTTAGGGTACTTGCAGAGGCTGCAACCTCCGTGTGCAGTTTTTAAGAAGGGCTCTTGGCTTCGTAGCTTTTAGACTTTAGGCTCTAAGGTTGTTGTATTTCTAGGGCTTTTCAGATGTGCAGGTTCATACATATATATATATTGCAGTATCTAAGTAAGGCTCTTCTGATGTTAGTTTTACGTTTATATCCGTCCTCATGTTTCCCCAAAAGGTAATGGCTACCTACTGGACAGGCAATGTGAGGAGTTTGGTGTAGACTGTAAGGTGGTATATGTGAAGATTTCCCGCAATAGGGGGAGCCCAATATGGACACTAATATACTATAATCCTGATTATGCGGACCCCCTAACAATTGTAACCTTAAATTTGGGAAACCCCCATGTAGGGAGGTCTACCACGACCACACATTTTTCAAATGAGAGGGATGATCGAAGACTTGATTTCCATAAGGATCTTCGCCACTTCTCCAAAGAGGTGCGCACCCTTGAGAGGGGGGCTTCAGAGTTTAAGGTAAGCCCTACACCCTAAAACCCTATGTAACCCCGATATCCCCCTTTAAAGGCACCATAAGAACCCTAAAACCTAAACCCTATTGCTTAGGGTTCTGGTAATTGCCTGCTTCTGCACAAAGGGCTCATGCTTTTTCCGAAATTGAAGCCCCACTACACCGGACGCCATCCCCTTCAGATTAGGGTCTAGGTTTTTTTGTTGCAGCGCGGGTTTAGGGTTTGGGGTTTAGGGACCTTTACATCCCAACGGGCTCCCTGGACAACTCAAAGCCGCAAAGACCTACTGTCTAAAATCCTAGAGAACCCTAACTAAAGGCTATTGAGTTTTCTGGGCACCCCGCAAAAGCCTAGATGAACCCAGCTCCTGTTTTATTGCTGACTGTCCTTTCCGTTACGTTCTCCTTTCTTGGAAAGGTATAATCCTAAAAAAAAGAAAAAGAGGTAGTAGTTCCATGGATGTATATGGAGCCGTGGATCGAGTTGGGGCTTGCGCATGAGTTTCCTGCGAGCATCTTTACATTTTGGGATCTAAGGCCTGGGTTGACGGTTGAGGGCTTCAGCTTTAGAGATTGGGGCTACAGTCCCCCTTAAGTAGATAGAGCATGGCTTGGGGTATATGAGAATAAGCTCCCCATATACCCCATAGTCTATCTACTTAAGGGGGGCTATGTACGTGGTGAGGTGTATATCAATTGAGGGAGTGGGGGTATAAAGCTCAAGGCATCCTAAGGCCGTCTAAGGTCTCAAGGTTTTGGACGTACTTGCATTGTGGACGCACGAGGTCATGCGAGTTAGGTCGAGGGCTTGGGGTGTGATTAAAACCTTAACCCAAAACCCAAAATCCTAAACCAATGAAGGGTCAAAGTAGTGGCCAGTTTACTCAGAAACGGGCGTATGAAGCTTTTAGGGAAAAAAAGAGGTAAATATCAAGTTCATGGTTTAGAAATTTAATGAGGGAACAAGAGGTAAGTTACATTATATGAAGCTTTTAAGGAAATAAGACCCTAGGGCTCCAGTTACCTAAATAATGGGAACTGGGTTCTGTATACCCTAAAGCCACATAGCCCAGTAGCCTACTATTTAGGTAACTAGGAGTTCTAGGGAGAGGTAACAATTAAGTTCATGGTTTTCGAAATCTCATATGGGAATAAGAGGTAATTACTGAGGCTGCTGCATTAGACAGTCCCTGAAGCATACTCTGCTACAGTTATACAAACCTCTCAAGACGATCAGGGCTTCTACACTCCTTGGGGTATGCTGTGCTTAAGTTACATGAGGCTCTTAGGGGAATACGAGGTAAGCATGAGGGCTTCTACATGGCCTGAGAGTGTTAGACCCTGCTAAGCGTTCATGAGCAGACCGTAGGGCGTTTCCGCTTAAAGCAACAGTTTCCACAAGAGATGATAGGAGTTACCATTGGTGGCAAGAATGCTGCGTGGCTCTAAGCACATCTTACATTGGGAGTTGTTGTATTGTAGTATATTAAGGTCGTGCAGGATGTGTTGTACCAACTGTATGATAGCCACTGCAAAAAGCCCCGTCCAGCACAGCTGCTGCAAGGGGGAATGTCCCGAAGCCGATTTTTAGCTGACATGGAACCCTTCACGCACATTCTCTGGCAGTCTATGGATTTAGGGCTTGGCTTACTTCAGGGCCTTGGGTTGCTAAGAAGCAAAGAATACAACGTAATTTGGGACATACTTAGTGACAACGAATATCTGGATTCGGGGCCCGGATCTTCTACATGTTCATCTTGATCAAGAGCCCCAACCACATAGGCTGGCATGTTATGGAACATTGCGTAATGTCATCTGAAATAAGAACTATATGAGGCCATAGGATGTTCCCTGGTTATAACTTGGGCGTTTCCCTCCCAGCCGACCAGGGTCCTAGAAACCTGATAGAAACGGAGGGTCCGCCGATTTCTCGGCCTAGCCGGAGTAGCAAGAAGTTGAAGGTGATCCAAAGACCAGAATTCAGGCCTTCCCCTGTCACTTTCAGGAAGCAGGAATCCACTTGTGGTAAGCAATGCTGAAGTTTTGCGCGTTCACCGAGAATACGGGGTCTCAGTGCTGCTAATGAATCTACTGTCGAGCTTGGCTTTACTTTGCCCCATGCCTCACCCCAAACCCCTAGCCTGGCACCAAACCTCAAACCAAAAACCTGCAACTCCTTCATCACGCCAACAATTCTAGCTATGGGCTCGCGGGCTTAGGACCTAAACCCTAAACCCGCCCCGGACCCTTAGGATTCTAGGGAGGTTGGGTCTATATCAGCTGAGCGACTTGGAGCTAAATGTGGTCTGGGTCTGGGGTTTGTTCCTAGACACCAATTGCCCAAAAACCCTAAACCCTAAACCCTAAAGCCCTAAATCCTAAACCCTACACCCCAAACCCTAAACCCTATACCCAAAACCCTAAACCCTCACCGTCATCCGTAAAGCCACTGAGCAGGTCCTGAGGCCTTTCTGAAAGTCGCTGCTGTCCGTTTTGTCTGCGTCCTTCCTGCCAAAGGGAACCCCTTAGGTGTTAGGGCTTACGTAGGGCTTAGGGTTTAGAGAGTTTAGGGATTAGGGCTTCAAGGCTTAGGGACTATAGGGCTTTAAGGTTTAGGGCTTGAGGGATTTGGTGTTTGGGGGTGCATGGAAATGGTACGCTGTTCATGTTCGGAGTTTTGTGCCGGTTTTGCTTCTTAGCTGTTGGTCTGTATTGTCTTTTGGCACTTACCTAGCCACAGTATCTCTTCTGAGCTTGTGGGTTTTAGGCTTCACGGCTTGAGGGTTCTGAGTAGCCTTGGGGTTGCAAGTGGTCCCCGAAGGTTAGGCGAGCTATTGGGTTTAGGGCCTAGACTCCTGGTGTTCCTTGATAACCCCTGTAGTAATCCCCTATACAACCCCTTGTATAACCCGTCTTGAGGAATTTGAACTATAGAACATGTAGGGCTTCTTAAGGGTCTGGACCAGTCACGTGGTTTAAGGTTTGTTTTTCAGGGTTTGCCGGGAGCCAAACTATCCGTTAGCCAAGGAATATACCCCGACTGCTAGTAAGATCCCTTCACCCTTAAGCCTCGCTCCAAGGTCTACCACTATATGCGAGATCCTTCATGCTAACATTTCCCCCCAATAAATATTGAATACCAACATCACTGAACACCCTCCACCCGAACCCGCATCCTGAATCAAAGGCCGGAAGCCTTGACTAAGGACCCCCTGGACTTTTAAACCCCCAGCAGCCATTAGAAGGGTTCATGGTTTAGGGTGTTTTTTGTTTGAAAAGGTGGCGGATTGTAGCCTCAGGTGATACACCACGGTTTGGGGCCCAACGCCCTTGACCTCGAACGCAGTTTAGGGGTTCAGGGTTTAGGGTTCACCGGACCTTTTGGGCTTAGCATCTATGGCGATCAAAGCCCCAAAAATTTCCAAGCCCAAGCCGTCAACCCCAAACCCCACATCCCAGAAATCGCACAGCCCTGCCACAGAAAGGCAGCTTGGAAATCGTAGGCCCAAAGCCCTGAACCCTATAGGCAGCTTTGAAACCCTAAACCCCAAAACCCTACATAAACCCTATAGAACCCCTATATCCCCCTTTAAAGGCACCATAAGAACCCTAAACCCCCAACCCTAGACCCCATGGAAGGTGTTGAAACCAGCCTGATAAGTGCCTGCAGCTTCTTCTGAAATCGTGCAGAAGTGAAAGCCCCCAGCCTGGTCCAAAAGCCCAAGTCTAAGGGTTTAGGGTACAGGGCTTAGGGTACAGGGTTTAGGATTTAGAGCAGAATTTAGGATGTAGGGTTTAGGTTTTAAGGCTTTGGGTTGCAAAACCAGTGTAGCAATAGGTTTCAGGTTTTATGGTTTAGGGTTGCCAAATCAGTGTCGCAATACAATGGGTTTCAGGTTTTAGGGTTTAGGGTTGCCAAACCAGTGTAGCAATAGGTTTCAGATTTTAGGGTTTAGGGTTGCCGAACGAGTGTAGTTTTTGTAAGAGTACGAGTACTCTGTTTGGCAATAGTAGCAGAAATCGGCATAGCATTTGTGCAAGCAAAAGTAATAGTAGAAGGACGAGTATTTGTCCTAGTAGCAGCTCAGGCATGTATGAAAAGAGAGTTCTACGGTTGTGTGTAAGCAGACAGAACATACAGAGAGATACATCGCGTTTGGCGATTATTTGACCGTGACGCCTACAAAAGCCTAAACACCTTTAACTCTGGACAGTTTTGAAGTCTAGCTCTCAAACAGCTACAGATGTCAAACACTAAGCTGAGGGTTTACGGATAATAGTTTCCATTTCATTTTCCATTATCCCCAATGTAACACCAAAATACTACAGTAGCTTCCATTTTCTTTTCCATTATCCCAAAATATAATCCCAATATAAGTTTCGGCCAAAGCCAGCTCAATGCAACGCCTGGGGAGACGATGGTTTAGGGTTTAGGGTTCAGGGTGTCAGTTTATGCACCATTGGGCGAATCGCGTTGTAGCCAGCCTGTGGGAAGTGAGAGTTCATCACTGCCCCTAGAGCCGGTACGGCTGCTGCTGTTGCTGCTGCTGCCTGGGTTTGCCATCGGCATCAAGTAGGTTTAGGATCTAAGGGTTTAGGTTTAAGGCTTTAGGGTTTAAGGGTTTAGGGTATAAGGTTATCCCCCCTTGCAGTAGCAGTTAAGGAAAAGGGTAATGGGCGCTATACTAGGACCTTCAGAAAAGTCCCCTTAAGGACAGTTACCGTGAGGGGGAATGACCCCATTTGTCCCTTGTGGCCTCTATCCAAAGTAGACACGAATCCCATGCCCAACCCTGCAACAACTCTGCAACTCTGAACTCTGGAGGGTGGAGGTGGTGGGTGGGGGAAGGGAGAGGGGGGGTTCAGGGTTTAGGGGTTTACTATCCGCTGTCTGAACACTAGAGCTTGAGCCCTGAACCCTGAACTGTAAATCCCCAGCCCTAACACCCTGAGTCCCTTGACCCCAAATCTTCAAGCCCACGCCCTGAACCCTAAACCTCAGAAATTAAACCCCAAACCACAAACCTTGAACTCTAACCCAACTTGCTTCATGCGTGCCAGGGGCAGCTCGACTTGAAGCGCCAGTGCTCGCTGCTTTGAGAGACGACACGACCTGAGCTTAGGGTTGAGACTGCATCCTAAACCCTAGACCCTCTAATGTGCGTGCGCCTTATTGTGTTGCTATTCGTAACATCGCATCTAGTCTGGTTGTTTATTCCTCATAGTCTTCTTATTCTTACTATTAGTAGTAGAGAGCCATAATCTTGGTCCCAGTACTGTTGTTGTTCTTCTGTTCATTAAACGTATATTCATGTTTCATTAGTACTGTTATTGCTACTACTATTACTGTTATTAATATTAAGATGAATATCGTTATTATCGGTGCTCCTGTTATCATGATTGTATTTCTATCATTGCTGCTGTTGGCTCTACGATTCTTGGGGGGGTGGGTGGAATGGGTGCTGGATTCAAGGCAATTTTTGTTATTGAGGCTTGCTCAGGGCATGTTGGGAGTTAAGGTTCCACAGCTTTGATCAGAGCAGGTTCCACAAGTTCTAGGGTGTACTTGGAGGGTCAGGGCGACTTAGTAAGTAGGTTGATAATAGGGATATTTAGGGTTACTATATGGGAAATAAGGGATATTAAGCTACTTACTAAGTCCCCCTGACCCTCGAAGTAGGGTTTAGCGCTTAGGGCTGGCGCAGAAGACAAACCTGAAACCCTAAACCCCAAACCCTTGATTGAACGCAGCATCAGGATACCCACCCAACCCTTCCGCCATACAGTTCGTTGGCATGGGGTCTAGGGTACTTAACTCGAACTATGCAGACCTAGAATTGTTGAAGGGTTGTGGAAAGTAGTTTCACGCCGGTTCTTACGGTTTACTTTTGGAAGCTAATCATGCGAGCCTTAGTCTAATGTTTCCTAATATCACCCTGTCATCCTCTAAATGACGCCCTTGAAGGAGTTTAGACTAGGACTAGGACTCATGTATTAACTGAAAGGCTGGAGCCACATTTGTTTTCCACCGTGCACTGCTCTAGTTGTAAATGACCCTTCTGAGGAAACCCATGTCTGAGAATGACCTCCAAGTCAGGTTTTAGGCTTTCGGATTTAGGGGGTTAGGTTTCAGGGTTTTAGGGTCTAGGGTTAGGGTCATGGGGACTTTGTAAGTAGGTTAATAGTGGGGATAACTGGGGTCATAATATGGCTTATAGGGGTTATTAACCTACAAGCTAAGTACCCCTGACCCTTCGAGTAACCGCCAAAGCGCATCCTCTTTTCCTGAAAAGATGCTCTAGATAAATTTGCTAAGCTAATGCCTGCTGCTTCACCGGACGGCTAGATTTATCGTTTAGGATGCAGGGATGAGGGCTTAGCCCATAGGATTTAGGCACGCGCATGGCGCTGCAGGCGCAGTGCCAGTCTCAGAGTCCCGGCAAACCTACTACTTACAGCAGCCATTTGCTCAAGCAAAGAGTTCCTTCGTACTCATGAGTGATGGACATGCCTAAACCCTAGACCCTGAAACCCACCTACTACCTTGCGCACTCTCACACACTCGCTGCCCGAACCACAGAGCAGAGGCTACACTTCTTACTTCGGAACCCCCAAAGTTTAGGGTTCAAGGTTTAGGGAACGGTGAACTTTTGAACCTAGATCGTTACCCCTCGAAAATTCTTGGCGATTAAATCAGCGTCCAAACTGTCTGAGGCTCCCTATCATAATCCCTATTATGGGGAGGGGGTTTATTGATCAGGGGTCTACATTAAGTGGTTCGACTTCGCCCTTGCCACCTTGCACCATTTAGAGGGGGAGTTGGCTATAAGCCCGGACACACGCAATACCAACAATAGGGGCCACAGCCATTTTGACAGGATATCGGCTTAAGGTTTGAGGAGACATGTTTAGGATTGAATTTCAGGTTAAGGGATACGGGTTAAGAACCCTAAGCTCTAAACCCTGAGTCTATAAACCTTAAACCCTAGGGCCTAGGATTTGGGGGCGCGCTATGCGCACCATCATCGAGCCTACAAATCCGCATGCCCTAAGGCTAGAAGTATGGGCCCCTAATATGAGCCCTTAGGCCTTCTAGGGATTCTAAAGGGACCCTCAAGGGTACATATGGGGTGTGTAGGTATAGTAAGGTGTTTAAGGATCTCAGGGTTAAGGGCCCATGCTAGGGGCCCATGGTTCAACCTTAGAAAGAAACAGCCCCACGACTTGGCGTCTGGGTGGCCAAGAGAGGAGAGTTGAATTACCTGAAACAGGGTTTACTTGAAACTCCGTTTACCTACTCTTTAATCTTGCGATTAAGGGGATTCAGGGTGCAAGCATCCAACCTAACTCAACTGGCATTGAAGTCAAGTCAGGTCATCAAAATTCAGAAAGAAGGGTGGTCCACGTATCATAGCAATGTTTGTAACATCCTGTGACTTATGATCGAAGCTGTGGTACGTATACTATAGGCCCAGTGAAGGCTGACCATGACATAAAAAAGAGCCCCAAAGATTTCACTTAAATCGAAACCCAACACCTTCACCCTGAGCTGATTGCGCTAAACTCTGATGGATGGAGGAGATCGCGCAGCATTTCGGATCCCAAAAACACTGCATATACTTAATTGGGATAGGGTGCAAAATTTCCGCCATCCACAATCTGACGTGTACCCAAACTCTGCTTCAAAGCAAGCTGTCGTAGGCAAGCACTAGGCTAGGCTGCAAACCCTAAACCCTCAACCCCACACCTGACTCCCAACCCAACATTCAGCCTTCGACTTTACGTTGCCTGCAGGCGCCTAAATAAGTACCAATATCATCTTACGCGGCTCAGGGTCTAGGGCTACTTGAGGTCCCAAAAACAAGGAAATTAGGATGACAAGGTTGGAAATTATTTAGGCCCCTAGAGTAGCCAGCTGCAACCAACTGGCGCAGGCCGGCCAACTGGGGTCTTGGCCTGGGCTATGTTCGGACCATGTGAACTATAGTCTAAACGCCTAATACCCCCCCCCCCTTAACCTCAATTCTACTCTGCTATACATTCCCCTAAATAACCCCCTTTAAGGAGTTCAGACTATAGCTCATGCACGGATCACGATTTCGGGCCAGGATCCTCATTAAAAGGAGCCTGTCAGGTCTAAGGTTTGAGGGTGGGGTCCATTCCATGCAAGATCATGTCAACGTTCATCGAAGCCCCTTGTATCCTCCTATGCTAGGGATGACTTGGGGAGTTGGGGGGCCTTTCACTTTTGGGAAAGTGTCGAATGGTGCAAAAAGTATCGCTGTTGGGGTTTCAGCCAAAACGCAATCATGGTTTGTGTCTCAGATTGAGGGGTATCGCTTGTGGGGGCTGTATTTGCACGATTCCTATATCTCTAGGCATGTCTTCTCTTTGTCCCTAATATGTAGGTGCTGACGATTGCCCATGCAGAGATTAGGAATTGACGTCATGGCTGACAGTTTTCTTCCCGTTGTAATATAACTCCCGCCCCCCACCCCCCGACAATTGCGCAGCTGGTCTCCTCCCTCGAAACATGAACCTGACCACCCAATGATGAATACTCCCCCTGAACATGATGGTATGATGTTGGAGGGGTATTCGTTTTAAGGGGGGTGGGTGTTCATTATTCGGAGGAGGTGAGTATTCTCAAGATTGTTCCAGGAAAGCAGGTGGTTCGTTCGGCTTCAGCAGAATTGATTATTGGAGCGCGAGAAAAGCCGCTGAACAATGAGGGCTCAAAGCAAATAAATTACTAAACATAACCCTAGGGCTCCAGTTACCTAAATAACAGGCACTGGGACTATATACCCTATAGCTACATAGCCCAGTAGCCTACTGTTTAGGTAACTAGGAGCCCTAGGGTAAGCTTTACAACCCAGCCTACGGTCGTACCCTAAACGGTTCCCCGAATACATCTCCTGTGTGGAGGTTTCCCAAAATTTAGGGTTTAGGGTTTAGGGTTTAGGGTTCAAGGTTAGGGTCCTATGTGGTGGTTTCCCAAAATAAATGGTGAGGGTTTGAGGCTTAGCCCAAAACTACTATGACCCTTCTTATTGGGATCCCAAAAGGCACCCCTAATTTTGGGAAACCCCTAGACCCTAAATCCTACACCCTTAAATTTGAGAAACCTCCAATGTCTTCCTTAGGCCCGGCCATCCCCTCAATAATGAACACCCAAAATCGGGGGCATGTAGGGACATGGGAGAGGAAATTGATGTTAATTATCAACCTCCTGCGCGCCTTGATAGCAACAATTGCCCCTCATATGTAATGTTACTATATTGGGTTTTCCTATTTGGAGGTTGGGGGGGTCTTGGTATTTGAGGGAGATGCCAGGCCTACACCCTAAACCCTGAACCCCTAAACCCTGAACCCCTAGACCCTGAACCCTAAACCCTAAACCCCTAAACCCTGCACCCTAACCTCCTTTTGCAACAGGCTTGTTGGGTGCCAGCCGGGAAGCGGCCCCGGCATAACCCTCAACTCCTAAATCCTACGCCCTAAACCTCTAAGGGCCCAGACCCCTGTTCAATAAACCCCTCCCCTTAATAGGGCTATTAACAGGAATCCTCATATTAAGGCGCTTAAGAGGAAGGGGTTTGTCAATCATGGGTCTACATTAAGCCCCTGAAGCCCTAACGCTGAACCCTTAAAGCCCTGAACCCTCAAACTCCTAGATCCTAAGCCCTAGACCCCCGAAGACCTGAACCCTAAGGTAGAGACTAATAGAATCCTCTGGGACCCGAACCGCACTAAAGCCCTGAACCCTAAGGTAGAGACTCATAGGATCCTGTGGGACTTCAACTCCTAAACTCAACTATCAACTCCTAAACCCTACTAAGCCTTAAGCCCGACACCCTAAACCCATAAACCCTAAGCCCCTTAAAACCTAAGCCCTAAACCTTTAAAGCCTAAGCCCTAGACCCTAAAGCCCTAGGTTGGAGACTTACCTGAACCCGAAAAGTAAGTAAACTAATGGCTTTCTGGGCAAGTTCTCAGGGTTGTGGGCTATTATTTTACCTGCTTGCTGGATCAAAGGCCTGGAACGATGTTGGCTCGGGATCGGGGAGCGACATGGGCGAGCAGTTCCTCGGCTCTGAACATGTTGTTTTGCTTCTTTTCTTGGAATTTTCTGACTTTATGTTTTATCGGGATTTGGGGTTTAGGCCCGTATGTGTCGCTTTTTGCCTTTTTTGGGGGGGGAGTTTAATGACTTGAGCATTGGTTTTTGGGGAATTTGGAGTTTAGAGTTGCTTTAGGGTTTACGGTTCAGGGATTAGGGCTTAGGGTTTAGGGCCTAGAGGCTTTGTGGCCTTGGCTTAGAAAAGCTCAGGAAGTTTGGGGAGGAGGGAGTTTGAGGGTTTGACCTTAAGTTTGGTTCATGGAGGCCTTTAGTTCGGGCCTATAGGACTTTCAACCTATATCAGGCCCTCTGTTGGGGTGTGTGCTGTAAGATTCGCGCCTTCAGGACCCAATCTAGGGGCCTATTAAATTCGAACAGGGGCTGGGAGACTTTGGGAGTATAGTTTTAAGGAATCTGCAAAGATATTCTTGAGGGTTTAGGGGCCCTGTTTGGGGTCTAGGGGTTTAGGCTTTAGGGGTTTTGGATTCAGGGTTTTGGGGTTTAGGGTTTAGGGGTTTTGGGTTTAAGGCTTCTACAGTTGGCTTGACACGTGGTCGGTGTATTTGGGTTGTAGAAAAGCACTGCCCATGGACGAAGTCCTTCGCTAGCCGTTTGTACTCACCTTATCGTGCCCCTTAATTAGATAGAATATGGGTAATATGGGGATCTTATTATAATATACCCGAAGCCGTATTCTATCTACTTAAGGGAGACCTTATATCTAGGAATTGCCGCTCATTGGACTCTTAAGCCCTGGGGGATTTCCTCCATCCACCTTAAGCTAGATTCCCAGTACCCCATGAATAATAAGGGTACCCTTTTTCCTACTCTTCAGTTTTAATAAGAAGGCCCCAATGCAAAGGGTACTACTGGGGTACCTAGTAAGACCCTAAACCCTAAACCCCAAACCCTAAACGACTTTGAAGTTTAAAGGGGCTGTCCCTCCCGTTGCTACCCCGGAGCCCTGAGCTGCATCGTGGCAACATGCATGTCTGTAGTGTTGATGGGCGAAATCCTGCATGACCCCATATTTGAGTTGAAATCGAAACTCCTAATAGTATCCCCCTTAGTAAGCTCCCCTATATAATCCTGTAAATGTATCTCTTTAAGGAGTTTAGACTATAGCTCATATGGCTACAGGCTTTGTCATACAATGGTCTAATTCTGTGATTAAGGTCATGGAGGATGCTATCCATCAACCGTACTACTTATTGCAACATGTGGGACTTGAGGGCTAAAGAGCGCCCCGCAAGGGTCTTCCAAATCATCCCAGGTAGAGCCTCTTTGGCAGTTCATGGGCTTTGGTAACTACTTCCAAAAATGGCTGCTAGTGAGTTGGGATAACCTACATAAGGCGGTTTGTGGGGATGATATGCAGGGCCAGAAGCTCACACAAATCCGCAATTAAGTGAAGCCTAAACGGCCCTAAAGCTTGTACCCCAAAGCGCGCTTAAAACCCTCAGCCGTGCACCCAAGCACTCGACCTTGGGCCCAGAATTCTATACCAAGATCATCCCATTTAATTCTCAGCGACTTTAAAAGCTTAGTCCAAAATCTATACCCTAAACCCTCAAACCTTTTTTCCGTTAAGCCTAAAACCTTCTTCCCCCATACCCCATACCCCATACCCTAAGCCCCTAAATCCTAAACCCTAAATCCTAAACCCTAAATCCTCAACCCTAAACCCTAAATCCTCAACCTTAAACCCTAAATCCTCAACCCTAGACCCTAAACCCTAAACCCCTTAAGCCCTAAGCCCCGTAGCCCAGATCTTCTCTCTTTGAGGCAGCTGGCGTCATCGGACTGGCTCC
>CAJNIZ010005626.1:0-15320 GCA_905231905.1 Symbiodinium pilosum | reverse complement strand
TACTAGGTTCAACCACCAACAAAACCCTCACATGAACCCTTCACCCCGAGGCCTTACCTAGGTCACATAATGGCCAAACATCCGCAAACAATCTGCAAACAACCATTATTTTACATAAGTTGCGGGTCCAGTAGCACTGCCCCTAAACCCTGAAACCTAAATTCTAAATCGTAAATCAAACCCTAAATCCTAAACCCTTTCTGGGGGACCGACCCAGCACTTGGGCCCAGGCGGCTTCTGTCAGATCGGAGGCCGCCAGAGGCCAGTTTGGTTGGGGTATATCAGAGGGACGGTTTTGGGGTTTAGGGCTTTAGGGCTTTAGGGCTTTAGGAGTTTAGGGATTATGTTTTAGGGGGGGTTATAGCCCCATTAGATTGTAGTAACGGAGCACCCCATATTCTATCTACTTAAGGGGGACTATAGCCTGAAGTGTGTGAATTACCTAGAGGCTGAAGCCCAACTTCACAGTACGGCGATTCCCAATCCCAAAGGGTCCAAGTACCCAATAATGATCAGGTCCCCTTAAGGGTATATACAGGGTATGTGGGGATATATAGGGTTTAGGGCTTAGGGTCCAAGTACTCATAGTTAGATATCTGGATTCTGGGTAATAGTAACTGTAGGATAGGTTTTGGGTGAGTATCTGACTATTAGGTATAGTAACTATAGTATAGGTTTTGGGTAAGTATATGATTATTAGGTACTTGGACCCTTAGGGAATCCGTTTGCCCACAGAGTAGGGCCCAGCATCTCGCATGGCAGCAGCAGAAGCATCTGGATTTCCCCTGAAGAGACTTACATACTGGTGCTCAGTAGGGAATAAAGGTGCGTATTTCCTGACATGCACTTATGATTTGCCCACCCCAATCCCGTCCATGTGCTGAGAACTGCAGCACATGGGTAGAGGCGGCCGCGTGCACCTTAAGGGCAGCGCACTTCATCTTCCACACTCCCCCTGGCCCGTTGACCTTGGTGCAGCGGGGCATACTTTCTGAAAATGGTCGTCTCTATCCATGGAGACCACTGGGCTTGAGCCACCGCACCAGTTGTTAAGTTGTTAGGCGCCCCCCCCCACCACATGCTCCTTGCCGATGAACTGCACCTGGCCCCGTGCTTTCTGAGATCCACTGTCCCCCGCTTTCTGAGACAAAGGCCGGCCTGCGAACTCAACTGTCGCAAAGCCCTGCACACTAGCCGAGAACCTCCTCGAGTCACCTGCGAAGAGCTGTCCACGCGGAGCTTGTCGCAGCAGCCCGTTACTTGGGCGTCATAACCTGCGTATTTCCTGACATGCACTTATGATTTGCCCACCCTAACCCCATCCATGTGCTGGGAATTGCAGCACATGGGTAGGGCCGGCCGCGCGCACCTTAAGGGCAGCGCACCTCAACTTCCACAAAAGGAATGCAATCCAGATGCAATCCCTATATGCTACATGCATTCCCTTATTCCCTACTGACAAGCTACCACCCCCAAAACCTACATGCGACATAAATGCCTCGCCACGCAACTGGCTGGGACAGGGCTCCGGTGATGCCCGTCTGCGAACTTCGAATTCTTGACCGGTACCAAAGTGCTCCTGATTCCTAGCAACCTAAACTCCTAAGCCCTAATGCATGCATTGGAAGCCTTAAGCCCGAAACAGATTGCGGTTCTAAGTCATAGATCGACAGCCCTGAGCCCCTAAACCCGAAACAGATGGGAGGTTCCAGCCATTCCTTGGCCGGGCGGCGATACCCTCGGCCGCATTCCTCAGAGATGTCACCGGGGTAAGTACTAAATTGTGGCTAGGCCATGGAAGACCAAGTCATAAACAACAAATCTCCTGTAGTGTCCTTCAGTTACTATTCTAGATGCACTACTAGCGTTTCGCAATATGTTTCCCGAGACTTGTTTGTGGCTTCGGCATGTAGGGTTCCCTTAGACACATTGGCGGATGCTGGGGGAAATATTTTTAAACTTTAGGGCGGTTGAGGGCCCGATGCAGACATTTTTTGTTTGCCTGGATCACCCAAGGGAAACGCTACACCCAAAATCCTAAACCCTTATAAACCCTAAATTCCAAAATCCTAAATCCTATGGTCCAGGTGAGTGGTGGGGTTTTCGGAGTGTTGCAGGGGCTCGTAGTTGAGGGATTCGGGTTTCATTCGGATCAGCTACTCTCACCCCCGACACTAAAGGGACCTTACTCGGAGCCCCAATCAGGGAACCCCAAGAACGCAGTAGGAATGTCATAGGAACACACTTACCAGGGTCCTTATATTCTCCTATATTCCTACCATATTCTTGGGGTTCCCTGTTTGGGGGTTCCCATTAGAACCCTGTTAAACGCGTGCTTCCGGAGTCTTCACCCTAAGCCCTTAGTCCCAAGTGCTGACACCGAACAAGTCTGGACCTCCGTGCGCTAGCCTTGTTGATCTTCAAACAGTTATGCCTACTGGGATGTGGCCCAGACCTGACCTGCACATGATCCCGCTGAATCCATTTCAGCAAGCACAGACAATGGGAAGAACCTACATAAAGCCAGTTAAGGGGACTACGAGTAGGGTAACAGGCCGACTTTTTAAGTAGTTACGGAGTCCCACGATAGTAGACCCTAGCCTTCAATCTTCGAACAATTGGAACGCCGAGGCTCTCCCTGGCCCTGGCAGGGGCGGCAGCTGCACTTTTTTGCCGTCATGTGCAAAGACGACGTTGAGGCCTTCTCCAGGGTCTGCGCGTTTCTTTCAGCATGTGCGTGCAATGAAAAGGTATACCTCCTGCGGTACCACCAGCACCGCCAATGCGGCAGCATCCAAACTGAGCTTTATCGAAACTCGTGCCCGTGTGGCTTACGTGGCCTAGGTTTCAGCGAAGATCCCGGCCCGCAACGGAGCTTGCCCATTTCGACAAAAGAAATCCAGCCAAACTTGCACATGGGAATGTGTTGGGTCTTGATCTGTCAAAGCAGGGTAAAGAATCCACAGGGCACGAGGTGTTGTCCAAGTAAGTCACCGTTAAGGTTCAAATTGCTGGATCGTATGACTAGATTTCTGGAGTGTGTGTGGCCGTGCACACATCAACTGCCGCGAGAGCACCACCTCCGCGCAACATTTGGTGACTGCACAGCGCTACCGGTATATTATGGCCAGTTACTAATATTACTACTAGTATTAGTATCAGTACTATAACTATCATTATTACTATTATCTTTACTAGTAGTATTGTTACTACTTGTAGTACTTGAGATGTGGGAAGCATGGCAGGAACAATGCAACCAACAAGATCAAGCGCAATCAGGCGTACTTAGCAATTCGGATTTTCCTAAAATTCGGGTCCCTTTCTATACTTCACAGGCTTTGATGTAGCCCTGCAGAACCGCCCTGGAAGGGGACCTACTAGCGCGTGTATCATATGTCGTAGAGCATTGTCGCCCGGGGGTACCACCGGAAGGGCTGCATGTAGGCACCTACATGTTGGGGGGGGGGGGGGGTCATGTGTAACATGGGCAGAAGTAAGAGGCCCAACACAGAGGTTTAAGGCTGAGGGGAGAGTGAGAGGGTTTAGAGTTTAGGGTTTAGGGGTTTAGAGTTTAGGGTTTAGACTACAGGTTTCTCGGCATTCCCATGTTGGTTACGACTACTTGGACGTGTTTGTCTGAGTGTACATTGAAACACCATGACGCAGCACCCCCTTAGGGTTTAGGGTTAAGGGTGGATGGAGGAAAGCTTGCACCAATTAAGATTCTCGATCTACTGCGGTTTTTACAGTATGGGATAAGATACATAGGGTGGCCCTGAACCCTAAACCCTAAACCTCCATCCACAGCAGCAATAATAGCCATGAGCTCCTCATACATCGTAAAGTGTTTTCATGATCAAAGCATTGAATCCCAAACCCTACCCCCAAACTAGCAGGAGCACCTAAAGCCCCCTTGGTAGACCCATGTGCGTTTGGGCAAGAAGGTAATGCGTATCTCCTCATCCCTGAGCGGCTCATGGGGTCCCCAAAAAAAGGAATATAGTATTTTGGGGTCTATGTTTGGGTTTAGGGGGTCCCCAAGATAAGGAATATAGTATTGTGGGGTTTATGTTTGGGTTTAGGGTATAGGGTTTATGTTGGAGTCCCGTATTTTGGGGACAGGACCGTATACAACACTTTTGCAGTCTCAGAGAACAAAGTTGCGGCAGTTTACGAACTCAAAAGCCAGCACTCCAAGATAATAAATTGAAAAGGGAGTTATATGGACAGGCACCAGCTCGAAAGGCAGCAATCCAGGGGTCCAGGCTTTCCTTTAGTTCTAGCTAAACTTAACAACGGATGTATATGGACCGAAAGCGGCCCAAATGAGGAGCCCAGCATTCCATGATTTCCCTTTGAGTGTTATGTATTTTCCATAATTATAAGGGATGTATATGGACTGGGACCAGCTCCAGAATTCAGAGTCCAGGATGTGTATGGGCTGGAATCAGCTCGAGAATCAGGAATCCAGGATTCCAGGATTTCCGCATCAGTTTTCATGAAAGCTGCGCTCGGCCTGCAATCGCTAAAAATTAAGGTTTTAGGGGCTGTCCCCGTTGAAAGTCACAAACGGTTCCGTTTTCTGCTTATTGAATTGATGCAGTAACCAATTGCGGTAATCAGTTTTTTTATCACAGATTGCTACGGCAAGAGTAAACAACATTTTGACATTTGCATTTGACATTTGTTTGCAAATGCCGAAAATGCAGGTATCTACATTTTGCTGCACATGGATGATCTCAGAGAGGAGATCAGATAGACTGTTTATCAAATCAAGAGGACTGAGTGTGGATCATGGAGGGGATGTCCATATACACTATGAACCCTAAGCTCGAAACGTTAAAATACAATAAAATACATACACCTTGTTGGGTACCAAGGACCCCTTAACCCTAAACATCATATGAGGCCCTAAGGGTCCAAGTACCCAATAATCATATACTTACCCAAAACCTGTACAAAAATTATTCTTACCTCAAACCCAAATACCTAATTATTGGGTACTTGGACCCTAAAACCCTCCCGACAGATACGCGCCTCGCCGACGTACGCCGACGATGCGCGCGTGGGCCACTTCCTCCATCCTGGGCAGGTGGTGGCCACTTGGTTTAAGGGTTTAGGGTTTGGGGTTTGGGGTTAGGGTTTGGGGTTTAGGGTTTAGGGTTTGGGGTTTAGGGTTTGGGGGTTTAGGGCTGGGGGTTTCGGGCCGTTTAGGGTTTGCTAACTTTTGCACTTGTGCCTTAAATGGGGTACTGTATCTAGCGATACAGGCATATAGATCTTTAGGGGAAAAGGAGGGTATGTAGGGCTTTAGGGCCTAAAGGGCTTGAGGGTAACCAGGACCCCTTAACTATCTTGAAATAATGTTTAACTAGGTTCTATTTGTCGGTATCTAGGTTCTGTAGAGAGGTATAGCGGGCGTCTAGGAGAGTCTAGGCATGGTCTAGGGTGGCCGCACTTGAGTCTTAAGGCATTCGGCGCAGGGTATATAGGGATACGTCGGGTTTTTTCAAGGTCCTACAGATTTTCGTGTAGGGTCCAGGGGCATTGGGCTCCGGAGTTACAGTTTAGGGCTTTGGGTTGAGGCTTTTAGGGTCTTAGGTTATTAGGGTTTAGTGTTTGACGATGTAGGGGGCTTCAGATGAGTGATTCTCAACATTGTTGGCTGCTATTGGGGTTAGAGCGACGATTTCGGGGAACCAAAGTGGATTTTGAGTTCGACAGCTACCCAGATAATTGATGATGATCAGGCTTTTTTCATGGCTACTTGACAATACAACAAGGCCGCTTGGGGCAGTTTAGGTTGCACAGAAACCCAGAATGCTGAGCTCTCAATCTCACCCTCTTCCAAACTAACATGGGACCTGAAAAGTGATCCTTTGTAGATCTCTTTGCTTTTTAGAAAGACCTTTGAAGGTTCCATGCTAGTTTCGGGTAACGCTTTTCGACCTAAACCCCGGATCAGCAAGACCTAGACTAAGTTGTGGTTAGCGTGACTCCTTATCCTATTCCCTCATTCTCCACCAAGCGCAGCAAGTAGTTGGGCCAGGAGGCCCCCTTGCTGGTGCTAAACTGGTGAGACCAGAAGCCCTCCTGATAGGGCCCGGCCTTAGCTTTAGTAGGGATTAGTAAGGATCAGCTAGATTATGGGTAGCTGAGGTTATTGCAGAGAATATCTGGGAAATATTCTAGGTCCTCCAGGCCCCTTAAGGCACATTGGTTCAAGCACGGTTCAGGGCTCATATAGTGTTAAGGACTTCCTGGAGCCTTTTTCCAAGAGAGTACCAGACACCGGGTAAGTTGCAAAGGCCTCACCCGACCTCAGCGCAAATGCGCTATAGTCTTATCTCCTTAAAGGGTTATATAGGGGATTTTATAGGGGAGCATTGTAGGGCTTATTAAGGGGGGGCCTAGGAGTTTAGACTGTAGCTCAAATGGTGACTTGTATCCCTAGGCCTCCAAATAGCCCAATGTATGTAGAATTTACAGACTTCAAGGCCCCATGTAGGTGTTATTTGTAGACGTAGATCCCCAGGGCATGTATGATAACCCCAAGATTAGTCTATGGGCCGCCACTGCGTAACTGCTCAGCTATGTGACACATTTAGAGGCTAAGGGAACTTAGTAAGTAGGTGTTAGAAGGAGGTTTATGGGCAGGCCAACTCTAATTGTGCGACTTATATCTTATAACCTCATTGCTGAACATCATTACTGTAGAAGCCTAAATAGTTGCCAATATTGTCCTCTTATACTCCCTATAGAATGGCAATAAAAAGTACCCGCAAGCCCTATTCTCATGAAATAGACACCGGTATAGCTTAGGAGGACCCCCCACCCTGTAATAGTAGTGTAACAAGAATATAAGAGGACCCTAATATAATCCCTATTATCCCTTGAGCCGGGCCCAGAGCCTTGCACTGTTCTGCGTTGCTGTTAAGGAACTTAAGTTCAATTATCATAGTGGGTAGAGGGTTTAGGGTTTAGGGCATGGGAAGATATAGTAATTAATACGGGTTCCCCAATATAGTTACTTAAAGTAAGTTCCTTAAGAGCAACCCAGTATTCTAGATGGCCGGCGTTGAATTGAAGGTCTTGCTACCGCCTGTACTCCTGAGGAACATGATCCTGCTTGCTGGTTTCTGCTTGCATGTCTACCACTCAAACTTTGGACTACCAGACTGTAGATAGTTGGGCTTACAACAGTTTATGCAACCTAAACAGAAAAGTTAAGGTGATCGACGAGCGTCGAGTAGCTTGCGCCTGAGAGTGCCCATAGCCAACCAGCGTTTGGCTTGTGATCGGTTCAGGTTTTTAGACATTGCAAGACTTGCTTGGGGTTCAGGTCGGGAATTTCGGGCGGGACTTGAGCGAGTTTTTACTTTTGCTTGAGCCCTGCGCAACTTGAACTTGTCTGGGTTTCAGGATTTAAGGTTCAGGGCTTGTGGAATGCAGGGGCATAAGGTAGTGACAAAATTGTGTTCCTTTCTTGCCACCTGGCTTAAGGAATTTTACGTGCTTCATTCGGTAGTTTCTCAAAATAGGGGGACCCCGATATAGATCCCAAAATACCCTTGTCCTTATTAGGGGGACCCCCAAAAAAGTACCCGAAATTTTGGGAAACCCCATTTTGGGGGGGGCGAGAGGTGTTGCAGCTAAGGCCTAGGCCCGATAACAGTATACGAAAAATACATGTACCTACTGCATTATTATAAGGGTTATATAGAGGTTATATAGGGATAATGGAAAAGAAAATGGAAACTACTACATTATAATGACGGTTAACGTTGGACGAGCGCATATTTTCATAAACGAATTTCCCTGGGGATCTGAGTCTACAAACACTCCTCATATTGGGCCCTAAGGTCTGTAGATATTACCTGCATAAGGCTTGTATGAAGTTCACGAGTACAAGGTCAACGGCTCGTGTTTTCTTCACCTCGCGGACGGACGCGGCTGGGTCTTTGAAACCAAGGACTTCGCCCAGATGCCTTCGTACTGTGGTTTAGGGCTTAGGGTAGGGTTTAGGGTTAAGGGGGGCAAAACTTGGTGGTTCATGGGGCTCTGCAGATACTGGTAGCGGGGTTGCAGCAACTAGCAACTACTTGCAGTGGGTATAGTACCCGTAATTAACTGGCCGAAGTTGAGCTGCTTACCCCAGTTATGTGTAGGTTTACATGATCCAGGTATCTATACCTCAACCAAGTGGCTACTAGGCCCCGTGACCTTGATACAAGACATCGTCTTCAACCTTGAGACCTGAGATTGCTCGATATGCTGTCAATCAACAGTAGAGCTCCCATGTTCCTGCATAGTAGGAGCTGGGGTCAGCAACCCAATCACCATGTATCTAGGCCTCAAAAGCTTCAAAACATCCATTTCATGCAGGAACCAATTTGCCGGACAAAGGATATACCATACATTTGTCTGCTTAAGCCCTCCGGCTTAGGATTTAGGATCTAGTTACGGGCTGGTCTAGGCCACTCCAGCTAGGTTTTAAGATCTAGGGTTTAAGGGGCTCCATTAGCATTTTCCCATGAAGGCCTTGCTTTAGCGGGGCGGCTTGTCGCCAAGGTGTTGTGAGCAACAGTGTTTAGGTTTTATAGCGCTTGAAGTTTGGACTTAATGCTTAATTGAAATGCTGTCCCCCCAGAGTACCCTCCTCAGATTTTTCAATCCTACTAGGCTTTATAAGCCCTATATAGTCCTTATTAGCTCCTTAAACCCTGGACGGGTACCTTTGGGGGGCATGGTAGTATCATCCCTCAAGTATAGGAGTTGCTCAAAGCAACCCCTGCTGCATAATTGAGGAGGATTCTGAAAGGGACGCTTTAGTTCCCATAGACCACAGAACCCTTATGGTCCTTGAGGGCATGCCGATTTCGAGGAGTAGCCGCCCTATGTTGGGGATTGCACCTTGCACTATAACAGCATTTATGCGGATGTATGTGTAATGGGCATGAAAGCGATTTATGACCAGAGCTTATTCAATGTGTGAGGACCGCTTGCTCGTCCTGACAGAGGTGCAGGAGTTCGAAAAAGGGCTGCGCTCTCAGAGTCGAAGGGTTTTAAAGCTCATCTTGGATGACATAGCTAGAACAAAGGGCGAAGGTTATGCCGGTTATGTCGGACGCGAACCGACCATCCCACTGCAAGGTCAGTCCCTATCCTATCTACCTGAGGAGGACTATAAGATGGAGGTTCACGTAGCCTCTAACAAGCAAGACCTTCTTGACCACGGTTCAGTGTTTACAGCTCTTTCCAGCATCAGCCTGGCAGTGTCAAAGTTTGAACACAGTCTGCAATTCTGATGAATAAGGACTACCCGGTTGTAGGGTTCAGGGTTCCTGCTCACTTGGATTTCTTTGAGCCTCCGAACATGAGATTCTGAGCTACATCTCAGAACAGGCACCCTTCTTTGCCGCTCAGCAACTCTTCTGAAGTCTCCGCTTGGGGCGTATAGCTGGCTTTGCTCAATTTAGAAGAAGTATCTATGTCGGATTTTCCAGCCCAAAGAAGGATGACCAGCAGAATTATAATAGTTGTAGAACTCGCTACACTTCCAGAGTACCTACAGTACCTGTACCCTCATTGTCCAGGGTCCTTGAAGCCTTGTGGTGGGCTTGAAGGTTTTCAGCAGACAGATGTCTCTCCAAACAATCCCCTCGGCCCGAGAAGTCAGGCCGAAGAATCTCCCTGACAACCAATTGCTGTGCGATGCTGTAGTCATCCAATAGAATGGAGAATCACATGGAAAAGAAAATGGAAATGAAATGGAAACTGGGATTATATGGGGGTTGTTTGTGTAGTATTTAATTTGGGGATACTATACTACATTGTGACAAACCCCATGTAAAAGCGAGGCCTGATGACCTTTGATTTGCTCAGGCTTTGGCACTATAGCGTGATCTGCCAGGCTCTTTCCGGGTGAAGGGTTTGCGTTGCCTGCAGATGGGACAGACCCCCTGAGGAACCTTGAGGTCCCACCCTCAGGGTCCAAGTACCCAATAAGTATATAGGTACTGTGTATTTGGGTAATAGTAATTTTAGTACAGGTTTTGGGTAAGTATATGATTATTGGGTACTTGGACCCTTAGGGCAAAGGGATGTTTCTTCGGGGTCTGCCCTATCTGGGGTTCCCCTAGGAATCAACCCGGGTTACGTTGAGTTTCGAGTTGTCTGGATGGAAGGCTCAGGGGTCGATTATGGTTATTCATGCTATGAGGTGGAACTTGTTTTCAGTCTTGTGGGGTGTAAGACAGGAGCAATGACTTCTCATGCCCGCTGGAAGTACGCCACCACAATATTCGCTGCAGTAACCTCCAAATACAGAACCTCCAAACTTCAACCTAATCCCCCGAATCACTGAACCCTAAGCCTTGAACTTCCCACTCTAAATTCTATGAGAGGAGGATGCAGAAACAGAGCCAGCAAGAGATGGCTGACACTCTGAGTCAGCGCAGCTGAAAGAAAACACATCGACATGGGTCATTTGTTTCTTAAGCTGCGGCCGGTAGCAAACTGTCAGATGTTGTCTGGTTTCCAGGGTAGGTGGAGATTTGTCACAAAAGCCCTTAAAGCAATGAGCTAGTGACACAAGGTGGTCGGGTACCAAGGGACCACGAAGGGTCGACATAGGGGTCCCTTCGGTATTTTAAGATTGTCCTTTTCCACATAAGGACGACCCTAAACCTGTATCTCATATCAAGCAGCTCCAAAGACCCGCTCGTTTCCAGGAACCCCCCCCCACCTCAGTCATGCGTCTCGAGTGCGTGTAACTGGTGTGGCTGGTTTAGAATCTCTTTCAACCCCCCAATCCCTATGCTCTATGGCCTGAACCCCTATAGGCTGAAGAGCTTATGGAGGGCTTCTACTGGCTGGAACTAATCCCCTCCCCCTCATCTTCCAAAGAACCCAGTATTGTACCATTATATATTTGTGGAGATTTTTGTTTTAGGGGGGTGGGACGAGTAGTAGGGGGATCATTTTTTCGTAGCATTCTTTCCAAAGCTCACCATTAAGTGTTATTTACGCATGTCATGTTGATTTTGATACGGTTCCATGCCTTGCATGCGTTAGGAAGACGTGGAGACCCGAATGTCGCCCACGCCCGCCGGCTTACATGAGATTTGTTGACACGGGGTGGCTATCATTTTTGCTGGCTCCTGTTGGGTTCTTGTGTGTGCATGCAGGGCCTCATGATTGAAGCATTAATGTTGGACCCTCTTTAATAAGGGGGGCCCCCTCTCCCCACCCCCCCCCTAACAACAGAAATTAGGGATCCTCAATACCCCCCTAAGCTCCCACGGTTCTGAGGTCCCTGTGGATTGATTTAAAAGGGATTGTTGAGATTCCTTCCTACATTTTTAGGCCCCCAAAATCGAAACTCATTATAGGGGACCTTCCAATCATTGCCCTGATCCTGAATAGGCCGGCCCCTAAACTCATTATAGGGGGCCCATAGGCAGAAGGAGGTAATTTCAAGCCCATGGTTTGGGTTCCTTTGGGTTCTGGGCCGAAAATTATTCTAGATACTTTCACAAGAGTGATTTGAGGTCCAGTCCACGACCAGAAATCAAAACTCACGAAAAGGAAACCTCAGAGTAAGAGCGAGAGGTAGTATAGATGTTGCCGTACGCAAAAATGTGGGGATCGTAAGCTAGCGTAAGGAAATACAGGCGCTTGTTGCGCCGTAAGCGCTGTAAGCTGTTGTTTCCGGGGTCTGGTTGATTCATATTTGGCGGGTTCACGTTGTTGCTATTCCCGCGTTTCCACCGTAAGGGCCGTAAGCTGGTTCCTTGAAAAACGGCCACCGTAAGCTAAACCCTGGATTTCGTGAGCTACCGCAAGCAAATTCCATACCGTGACAAAATTCAATACAGGTCTTGATCCCCGCTCATATATACATTAGGCGAGTTTGTTATGTGCACCTAGGACCTAGAAGTACGAGGGAACGTGATTCGGAATCAGGTTTTGTTTTGTTTTCTGTACTAGCACCCCAAAAGAAGGGGCCCTAAATAGTATGGCCGTATAGCAAGGTAGCCGGTTTCCCTGTCTACACCCCGACACTGCGGCACGAAACCCTGAGCCCTAGACCCATGAACACCAATAAACCCTAAACCCAAAGCAACCCCTATGTAAACCATAAAACAAGCCCTCAGCCGTGCAGGGTTTCTTATAAGTTGACTTGAGAAAGCAAGGGTGTAGGATTCCGGATTGTGGTTTGGAGATGAAGCCTCAACCCTTACCTAGACTCCAAATGTATGTAAGATAATAGCCCTAAACACCAACAACAGCCCAAAAGGCTATTATTCTACATACTTTTCGGGTTCAGGTACTGGCGCTCAAGGGAGAATGGCAGTCATGTACATACATATGAGCTTTAATCCAAACTCCTTAAAGGGGATCATATAAGGGAGTATATAGAGACTCCTGTAAAGGTTATTTAGGGGGGATACTACGAGTTTAGACTATAGCTCATATACATATGATATATCCCCCATAGTTATATACCCGTGAAATGGTCCCTGTATTCACTCGCCACTTTTGCTGGAGCATCAGTACTTAGCTTGTGTGTGGGATGTTGCCATCGGGTCAATGGCTTGAGGGAGTCCAAGTACTCAACCATTGGGTACTTAGGAATTGGATAGTAGCACTTCTAGTATTGGTTTTGGGTAAGAATATTATTATTGGGTATTTGGACCTTGAGGGTTTAGGGTCGTATGTCTCACATTGGACGCTACTCGTAGTTCGTAGGGTCCCTTCTTGTGCCACCAAATCTGGGCCTTTACTTCCTCTCGTCAGGGGGATGCCTGCAACAACAGACTTCCTTAACTCCTTTTGGCAATGCACCTACCTACGGTGGATGGACAAAATCTTACACCACCTCGAACCTCCCAAATGTTGTAACTCCTAGGTTTAAGGAATATATATATATATATAATGGCGCCAGATATATCAACTAAACCCTGAAACCCCAAGCCCAGCACCAAACCCCAAACCCCACACTCCAAACCCTAAGCCCTAAACGCAAACCCCCAAACCGTAAGCTCTAAACCCGTACCTACCTAGCTACTACCCAGCAAGAGGTAGAGGCCCTGGACCCCTAAACCCCTAGCCTGGGACCCTGCCCCAATTGAGCTATAGTCTAAACTCCTTAAAGGGGGACTATGTAGGGATTCTAATGGGGAGTAGTATAGGGCTTATTAAGGGAAATGCTAGAGGTGTAGATTATAGCTCAATTGATGTAGAGGCAGATGAGTTTAGGGTTTAAGGGTGTAGGGGTCCTTTGCCGAGGTTGTAGGGATTTCCTGAGGCTTATGCAATGATCATACATACATGGGTATGTGTATAGGATTCAACGTACCGATAATGGAGGCTCACATGGAAAAGAACATGAAATTGAAATGGAACTGGGCTTCTTGGGGGGGTTTATAGGCATTACTCGCCGCTAGGGCCCAACTAGTTACTAATGTCATTTTCCTGGATTCCTTCTATACTCATGACAGAGGGTACCTCAGAAAGGCCTCAGTTAACGCCCGCCAAGTCCATGAATCAGAATGACTTGTTGATTGGCAACTGGCTCTCTTGTAGCAGAAACTAGTTAAAGCATATGGTAGCTTCCCTGAATAGGGGGACCCCAACATAGACCCCAACATATTATAAACCTTGTTATGGGCACCACCAAAAAGGTATCCCTAATTTTGGGAAACCCTCATGTAAGGCCTGGGTACATACATGATTGCTTATTGGGTGCTTGGCTTGGACCTGCTGAGGGAACCCTCAGCCCTTAACTCCCTCAACCCCAAATCTGACTGCTACACCAAATACCTTCAATCTTTGCGGGCGGCTGTGAAATTAGTAGCTACTTTCTATCTGGCTTATACTTCTTGTAACTTTAGTTCTTGCTTGGCCAGTTAGGGAGATTCTAGGTTAGGCTATAAGCCCAGCTAGGGTTTAGGGTTTAAAGGGTTTTAGCGGAGTCCTGGCACCGGCTGAGATTTCCTCCAAGCGAGGCCAAGCATGTTTGAAACAGTAGATAATGCATCCCACTGAACTTACTGGTGCTTAGTAGGGATATGGAAAATATATAAGGGCCATATGGGGATTATACGCCTTTATTCCCTACTACAAACCAGTGTTAACGTTGCTTGCCCCACGCCGGCTTCATGTACAAGACGTGACAGAAAAGCCAGCCAAAAAGCATAATGCACTCCCATCCTAAATCTTGATAAGGTACTCTGACGACGCTCGCACCGGCGTCGTGCTGCTGTCAGGCTTGGCTAGAATCCGGGGGTCTGGGATAATGGGCGCGTTCAATTTGAAATGTTTGGAGCTTCGGATCGAGGACTCACTAGTGGTACTTATAGCAAGTAATGATGGTGATGATGATGATGATGACAAGGATGGGGGTCATGATGATGATGATGATGATGACAAGGATGTTGATGATGATGATGATGATGATGATGATGACAATGATGACGGTGATGATGATTATGATGATGATCATGATGATGATGATGATGATAATGATGATGACGAAGTCTGGAGCTTGATTGAATTCCCGCTTGGGCCGAACATTGTGATAGCAGATGTGCTGTGGCTTTCGTTCCCTTCTGGACAAGGATCATGCATCCCACTGAACTTACTGGTGCTTAGTAGGGATATTGAAAATATATCAGGGCCATATGGGGATTATACTCCCTTATTCCCTACTACAAACCAGTAAGTGGATCTCATAGCAAAGCTAAACATTTAAAGCCTTCAACCTTCTGCACTTCACTTGCGAGATTTCAGGATTAAAGATCCCAACAGCAAGCCTTCACTAGTAGCTTGCATCCGGTCCCATCTGCTAAATAGCATCAGGCGCAGTCAGGCGCCTGATGACCGTAAGATCTAAAGCCCCAAGCTGGGTCAAGGTTGAATATTTTTTTTGATTTCCGTTATGGTAAGATACTGTACAACGAGAAATCAGCAGCTATGCTCTTGTCTGTATCCCAATTAGGAATCAGTAAAGCCTTTATCCTAAATAACCGTACGTGGTGGTTTCGAAGAATCGTCGTTCCTTTTTGAAAGCCATCAAAATCAGAATTGTATAGTATGTACCCAAGGGCTCCAATGTAGTTCCTTTTTGGTTCTGTTATGGTTTTTGGGTAAGGGATTATAATATACTACCCAAAAAAGGAACTACATAGGAGGGTCTGGGTAAAGTCCTTTTTACAGCTGAAGCAACGCGCATCCCAAAACTCGACCGCCTGATGGGTTCGCGGTTTTCAAGGCGTTGGGGACTCTAAACCCTAGGTTTTGGGGTTTAGGGTTTA
>CAJNIZ010005625.1:104018-118809 GCA_905231905.1 Symbiodinium pilosum | reverse complement strand
CCCCCCCCCCCCCCCCCCAATACTAAGCCAACAACTACCACCATTTATCCTAAGGGGATTCGGGGGGGGGGTATTATCATTATCAGGGCGAAAGGATCAGGTCGTTAAAACCACCAGCCAAAACAAGTCCCTGCCATGAGCATTGTGAAGCAACAGCGGGCCGGCGTTGTAGGTGCACAGACTGTAGCAGGTAGGCAAAAGGACTTGTGAGGCCTGGAGGCGGTTCCGGGTCTTGGGTTGGATGGCAACAGAGTTCCAACTTGGGCTTTCATAACTATGCGGATTCAACCGACATTGCTCTGCACTCTCCCAGCCCCGAATGTGAGAGCGCGGTGCTAGATAGTGATCAGCTCCCGATTCTGGAGGCCTTGGCCACGGACATGCTACAATTCTCCTTTGGCAGGAACAGGTTCTGGCCAAGACGGCATACAGCTTTCTCTCGGAATCTGAACGCATCTGGCAAGCAATTGTTTAAAGATCAATGACATAATGAAGGGATTTACTCATCGACGTCTTGTCGCATGGAGAGTCTGCTGTCTCCCGATTCAGGGGCAAATCCCTTTTACAGATGAACAACTGACAAAGAAAAACCCATTTCCACAAAGGTATCGTATAGATCCAGCTATAGAGTGGAAGCAGCCCTACACCCTAAACCCTAAGTTTAGGCCCTAAATGGGGTTTCCCAAAATTAGGGGTACCTTTTTAGGGGTCCCAATAATAAGGATTACAATATTTTGGGGTCTATATTGGGGTCCCCTTATTTAGGGAAACTACCAGATACTCTGCCATATAAGCAACTCCTCGAAGCAGCCGCGCGCGCTGCGTGCATCGTTGCCCCGTGCAAAGGCATGAAGCCTGGGTACAACCAAGCCTGAAAGCCTACCCAAAGCGCTGAACCCCAAACCCAAAACCCCTAACCTTAAACCCCCAACCCCAAACCCTAGACCCAAAACCCTAAACCTGGGACCCAGACCTCTAAGCTTGAAGGCTCGGGAGCCCCAACCTTCAACATTAAGGCATGGGAACCCCAAACCTCAAACTAGACCCCCCAAAACCGAAACCTCAAAGCCTTGGAACCCTAAACCCGGTGTTCTTTAAAAGTTAACGCCTTGGGAACCCGTGAAAGGCAGTCGACTGCAAACCCAAAAGCAAGGACCCGCTTCATTGCCTCAAGCCTACAGCCTAGGACTTAAGGTTTAGGGTTTGGGGTCCAGGGCACAAGAATCCCATAGCAACTCCCGAATTAGCAAACCCTGCTCCCTAAGTCCGCAAGTAGTAGGTGCACTCTCATGATCTCCTTTGGATGCCCTTTTGGCTTCGTAATCCTACCATTGACCTACTATCCGATAACCTAACTATATCAGAGACCTGTATATCCCTGTTACTAAGTGGGCTTACTCCCTAAACCCGAAACCCTACACCGTAATCATTAACCGTTCGCACCTAAGATATCTTTGTTGAGAAGCTCTTTACAACCTAAACTCTTTCAATCTATTATGGAACCCAAAACATTTTAGAGGGACACATAGAGATGTATGGGGCATAGCTTAAGATCTATAATGCCCCAAACTAATATGGAAGCCCAAGAAGGGACCTCTAAACCGTACTGCCCTTGCAAAAAAAGGACCACGTGGGTGCATGGTGCAGGATTTGTTCTCGGTTGACAGGAATGTACGTGCTGGAGATCACGGAAATAAGTGGCCTAGTTCCTGAGTTTCCTGGCCCTCAAAAAAATGCTAACTTCTCAGTTACCATGGCATTATATAACCCCCGAAAGGGTAAAAGTTACCTCCTGAGCTACGAGGATAATCATGTGGATACCTCGAAGTTTCCACGCTCCCCTTGCTTGCGGGGCCTTGCATGCCCGCACTTGCATCTAGCCTGCTTTGGGCGACGGGCTGCATCTATGTGGGAGTCTTCGCAATAATCCCTTTTATATACAACCCTTTAAGGGAGCCCGTCGACCCCCTGTAATCCCTAGAGCCCTGAGGATAAAGCCCCATCTACCTGCAGCCAAGCGACAACGAGTTGTAGCCTTGAGCGTGCAAGGTTTGCAACCTATAGTCCCCCTTAAGTAGATAGAAAATAGAATATAGGGTTTAGGTTCAGAATCTGGCTTTGGGTATATTCTAATAAGATCTCCATATACTCCATCTTCTATCTACTTAAGGGGACCTAAGCCCTAAACCCCATATAATCCATTATAGTAGTTTCCGTTTTCTTTTCCATTATCCCTATATAACCCCAATCATATACCCTCCATATTCTATCTACTTAAGGGGGACTATAAACTGAACCTTGGCGTGGGTCTGAGAAGTCTCCACCTACACTTAGCCCACATTGCCCTACGAAGACAAACAGGATCCGTGTTATACGAATAGAAGGAATTCCAGACCCAAAAAAACTATAGGTAGAGGATCCCTAACATTGATCCAGTATAGAGGGTTGCCTGGTATCCACAAAGACCCAGATTAGGAGCCTATAGCAGTCACATGGCCGAGTTTGTTTGAAACACAATTTCCTCTTGGGGCCTGATACAGGAGCTCAGATATGCTTCTAAACCCTAAACCCCCAAACTTCAGTAGATTCAGCAGTTTCATGACAATCAGGGAGTCCAAATCTGTCTTATTCATGGTGCTGTAGAAACCAGAAGTAATAGTAGTAGTGGTAATACAGCTCTTATACTTTCATGACCCCTTGCAGAAACCCTTTCTCCCTGTCGTACTTGTCCACATACTCCAGATTCAGACAAATATAGAAGCACATTACAGCTGGTTACTCCCAAATACCTTCCATGTCACTCGTCGGGTCCCTATCTTGGGAATAGGGGTAACCCAAAATCCTGTAATGCGCAGGCCTGACACAGTCACCAAGATGATGTTGAGGTCTACCTGAGGTACCCTTTCCCATAGAATTTAGCTTTTAGGGTTTCGGGTTTAGGGCTTTCTCACCGCCTTGCAGAAATTTAGGGCCATAATCTTGATATTTACATATGTGATAGATGGTTAAAATCACAGTCCCTCCATAGGTCCCTATGATAATACGGAACTTAATATCTATAGGGTTTAGGGTTTAGGGCAATCGAAAAGGGCCCGCAATTTTGACAACCACCCATACAAGCTCCAACATTAGCCACAATCCCGTAAGTCTCCCTAAACCCTAAACTCTGAAAACCCTAAACCCCAACCCTCAACCCTATACCCTAACCACCATGAAACCTTCAAAGCACTAGACCTTTAAATCTTGGGCCATGGACTCGTGGCGTCTGGCTCTAGCCTCGCCCCCCGGAGCCCCGCGAGAAAGCGTTGAGCTCCGGCTGCGTCCCCGCGCTGGGCGCAGGTATGGATGGCAGCGTTGTAGCCTTATTGTCACAATGGAAAAGAGAATGGAAACTACTGTGTTATAATAGGGTTTAGGGTTTCAGGAATGGAACCTGTTATGTTATAACAATAGGGTTTAGGGTTTTAGGGTATGGATGGCAGCGTTGTAGCCTTGACTGTCAAGGAAGACGCTAAGGGTCCAAAGCTTATGAGGAAGACCGTGAGCGCCCGAAGAATCTGACGATTCCAAGGACCCAAGTATGATGCTTTTTGGTATCAAGAACCCTGCGGATCATGGCATTTTGAAACTAAAGCCGCAAGCCATCATAGTTGAGTGCCAGGATGGGTATACGCCCGCTTGAAAGGGATCTATATGGGGGTGCTCTTTTAGCATGAAGGTTTCCTGGGCGATCATGGCAGCGCAGTACCCCTTCGCCAGAGGGATCAGCACATTTAACTGGTGCCTGGTACAAGGCCTAGGGTTTTTCTTATGAAGATCGGAAGCATTTTTTTCCCTGAAGCCTTGGGCAGTATCCAACCCAACTGCCCCATCCTTCAACCCCTGTAAATAACAAGCCCTAATGACTGAGACATGCCATGCAAGGTCCTTCAGGGACTGCGAAGGACAGTTTTCCCTGGTGTGACTATGATACCTTTATGGGTGTGACCATGATACCTTTGTCTTGGTTGGCTGTTGGAGCCCTTTGAAAAATATTAGGTATTTAGGGTTTAGGGTTTAGGGTCCTTATGAAACCAATTAGGGAAAATATTTAAGTATCCCAAAGGCCAACCCAGTTATGGGGATCTCAAGTTCATGACTGCCACCCGCAGAGCCCAATCCTCACAACATCAAGCCCTCCAATCCCTAGCGAGTACTTAATGGTAGTTAGTAGGGAGTAAGGGAATATAATGCCCGTATAAATCCCATAAGATACCTAAATACACCCCCTACTCCCCTACTACTGCCCAGTAAAAGTACCTCGTCATAAGCGCCAGACAGCCCCAAGGTCCTTGCCAAAGCTACCCATGGCTTGAGACACCCCACTTCAGAATCCACAATTGACTTGTGCTTTGGGTGGTTGAACCGAAGTACTAGAAACAAAAAAGAGGAATACTTTTTGCTCTGTATGACGAACTATAGTCTATAGTCTCTCCATTCGAGGATCCCCAGTACGCTCGGATGAAAATGTTCCCCCTTCATAGCTGGCTCTACAGAATTTAGGATTCAGGACACCCAAAAGGGAAAAAAGTGAGTACTCGACACCCCTGTAGTACAACTACTTCTCAAATGCGGGCGTGAGAAACTGAAAAGGTTTGGCGACAGCTGCTGCTCCTCAACCTGATGGTCGGTTTGGGGTTTGGGCTTCAGGGTTTAGCGCTTTGGGTTTAGGGGTTTAGGGTCTAGGGTCTTAGGGCTACGGGTTTAGGGTTAGGGCTTACGGTTCAGGCTTTAGGGGAGGCTCCCTTACTTTGTAGCTCTGCAACATGGTGGGTTGTGGGGCTTCTAATGAGTTTTTGGGGGACAATAGGTAGTCTTACGACTCCCATCATACTAAGATCAATCACCCACCCACCCCTCCACCACTAGGTATGCCCCATCCTATAAGGTCTCATGGCACATGTCTAATATTGGGGGCTAGGGTTGGTAAATATTCTCATAGAGGGATCAAGCCAACAGATCATCCAAGTAAACCCTAGACCCTAAGCTTGTATTCACCCTATTCATAACCCCAGTTTCCATATCATGTTGTATATGTTTCCAAGTTTGACTTTCCATTCTACCAAATGATACCCCCAATCCCCTACTGCACCTAGTATATAAGGTAAACTTACTAAGGTAGTTTTCATAATTACCCTTCAATCATAGGCCGCCGTACCCATTTGCGTGCTGCCTCACACGCACGCAAGCAGCACTCAAAAATGAAGAAGAACCCGAGATGAAGTGGCATGCACTTTTGCAACTGATTCTGTTTTTCAGCTTTAGCTTGCCTTCTTCTGCCAGAGCTAACTGTACCTCTACCATACACCATTGCGTGCTGCTGGAGCCACCGTTCGACTCCACTTCTGCGTGCTGTTTCCGCACAACTCGAGCAGAACCCAAATGTGAAGCCGTCCCCGATGCTTTTTCTTCGCAAATCACTGTGCCCAAACATGATAAGGAGAGGGGGGCATGATCGGGATTGGAGCAAATTCCGCTTCGAACAAGTTGAAGGAACCTATCTCTCCTCCAAACCAGAAAAAGAAGTGCGGTTTACCGGTGGTGGTAATAGTCGTCGTTGTCGTCGTAGTGCTGCTGCTGCTGCTGGTGCTTCTGCTGCTGCTGCTGCTGCTGCTGCTACTGCTACTGCTACTGCTACTGCTACTGCTACTGCAGCTGCTGCTGGTGCTACTACGACTACTACCTCGTCTTACTCTAAACCGTTAAGCCCAGCCCGATTCCGTGCCTCCTGCAGCACTTTGGCTGCTGCCTCTGCGTCACCTGGGCAACTCTCACCCGCCAGTCTGTCAAAACATGTTGCACTGCCGTAAACCCTAAACCCTGAACCCCTAGGACCTACATTCTACGAAACTTAGGATTCAGGGACCCTGCTTCGGGAAGACTGCACAGGAACGCAACTCAGCATATGGCACCCTGCGCCCTGCTTTGGACAGGAGCTTCTCGTAGAAACGCCTACAGAATCCTCAATGGGTACCCCAGAATCCTTCTGTAATCACCATCTATCCACCAGAGGCCCAAAATTTGCAAATTCCCGTACAAAGTGCACACATTGAACTACCCTGAGCCCCAACTCTGTACCCCAAAAGACACAACCTCAAACACGAAACCCCAAACCTGACCTAAGCACTATAGATCCAAAACCCAAATCCTAAAGTCTGCGTTCTCAAGCACTACCCCCCAACATTTACCCTACTCTCTGACAAATCTCTATGTCTCCGTATACCCTAACCCTATATATTACAGCCTCAACCTTCACAGCACCCTATATTCCCACAAATGTATCCTTAAGAATCCCTTCTAAAGCGCTGTCGGTTTAGGCTACGTGGACTCCCCGCCCAGTAATAGTGACTAGAAGGGATAATCGTAACTATACTAAGGTCCTCTTGCATTCCTCTTCTACCACTCTTACGGGGTGGGGGGGTCCTCGCAAGGTTTAGGGTTTCAGGGTTTTTTGGTTGAAAACCTTCGGGCTCCCAACCATGGCTAGGAAAGCTATGTTATTACTGCGTATGGAATAAATATGGAATTGCAAAGTCCTGAAATGTGGAAATGTGAAAAATATAATTGCCACTGGGAAACCGGGTTTAGGGTTTAGGACTTAGGGTTTAGGGTTGGGAGGACCGAAAAGTACTCCTATAACTCCCCATAAGCCGCCATAGAATGGTAACCCCATCTTTTCCCGTTGCGAGCCTACTTGCTAACCGCCCACTCCACGTAGCCCTAAGCCCCGAACCCCTGAACCCTAACAAGCTGATCCTTTTGTCTAAGTGGACCTACCTACCTTCCCCAGTAACCCTTTGTAGAAGCCCCACCCCGCCCCCGGTAACCAAGTAGACTTACTATGCTAAGACCTCCTAAATCCGAATCCCTACATAACCCTCTGAAAACCCTACATATAACCACCCTAAATCCTCAGTCCTCACGAGTGAAGAGAGCCGGCAAGTCGGTAGGAACCCTAAACCCTAAACTGGGTTGCTGTTCAGGAACTTGAAATAAGTTACCATAATGGGTATACATGGTAATTAATATGGTTTCCCCAATTTAGTTCCCTTAAATCCCTAAACTCCCCCCAATGTTCGGTAATTTTCCATGTTCTTTTCCATTTGATTCTCTATTATAGCGGTTCCTTAACCCTAAGCCCTAAACTCCTCTAAACCCTATATACCCTATATACCCGTTATAGTAACTTAATTCATGAAATTCCTTAACAGCAACCCAGTAAACCCCAAGTAGGAACCCTTGGACCCTAAACCCTAAACCCAAAACCCTAAACCCCAAGTAGGAACCCTTGAACT
The DNA here is from genome assembly GCA_905231905.1 of Symbiodinium pilosum. Classification (NCBI taxonomy): domain Eukaryota; class Dinophyceae; order Suessiales; family Symbiodiniaceae; genus Symbiodinium; species Symbiodinium pilosum. The sequence continues at coordinate 111,475 of CAJNIZ010005625.1, read as the reverse complement.
GTCAGCAACCCCCGCACCTGTCGCGCTCAGGGCGGCGAGGAGCCTCGTTTTAGTCGGCTCAGGGGGATTTTGTGGTTTTAGGGTTTAGGGTTTAGGATTTAGGGTTTAGGGTTTAAGGTTTAGGGTTTAAGGTTTAGGGTTTAAGGTTTAGGAGTTAAGGTTTAAGGTTTAGGGTTTAAGATTTAGGGTTTAGGGTGGTGCAGGGTTTAAGGTTTAGGCTTTAGGGTGGTGTAGGGCTTAAGGTTTTAGGGTTTAATTGGGTCTAGGCAACTGAGAGATTAGTTTACAGATTTGGGCTTGGAGTTCATACGGAGTAGACTTCAAGGCCTAGTTCAAGTTAATTTAGGTTCAGTGTTTAGTTTGGTCTAGGGTCTAGGGGAGGTGTTTCCACAAACCAGGGCTCTGTTTTCCAGGGAATCTATACCGAGGATAGCAGTATTTGGGGAAACTACCTACAAGTACTACCAATGGCAACCCTAAACCCTAAACCTACCTACTTTGAGCTGCTTTGTCTAGCGCACGGAATCCAAGCCCCGCGAAGAATAGGTAAATGCTAGGGTTTAGGCTTAAGCGTTCAAGAATGATCCCCTCGAATTACTCTATCCCTGCACTATAAATAGTGCTAAGTTGAGGTTGAAGGTGGGGAGAGTTTCTTCTAGAAGAAGGTATTACCTACTATGGGCGCCAGAGTCTACCACTAGTCACTAGTAGTTATCTTGGGTGGCCTTTGGAGGCCTTTGGAAAATGTGGTATCCCCCTCGCCAACCCCAAAAAAAAACAGTGTTTTGCATACATATTCGTCTATACTAGTTACCCCAAAAACCTGTATTTTGCATAGCTATTCCTCTACATAAGTATATAGCCTTATATAGGGCCCTTATGAAACCAACAAGGAAAATTAGTCGACCATCCCCGAAGGCTAACTCGGTCATTTTCCTTGGCCTAGAGTCCCCCTTAAGTAGATAGAATATGGCTTTGAGTATATTATAATAAGATCCCCATATGCCCCATATTCTACCTACTGAAGGGGGACTATACACCCAAAACCCAAAACCCGAGGGAAGGTTCAGATGACAGGTTACGTGATTAGCTCTGGAGAGCCCATGGCTTGTTTGAGACATGGAGCTTGAAACCTTTTTAGGGTCTACGCCTTAAAGGGCCTGAGAACTCTAAAATTCAAAGCTGAAACCCTAGAATCCCACGTCTGTAGAAAAGCAAAAGCGCGAAACCCTAGACCCAGGCCTTATTGCAGAGTCTTCGCGTTTAGGGCAAACTCACCCTTGCATCAGAAGAACATCAGTTAGATGTTGCCCCTCAACCCTAAACCCTCAACCCTAAACCCTCAACCCTAAACCCTGAACCCTAAACCCTAAATCCCTAAACCCTAAATCCCTAAAACCCTATGAAGTAGAAACCCGGAGCCCCCTAGGCTTCGTCCTGCCTTGCACAAGGAGTTTTCCCTCTCAGATACACTGGCACCATTTCGGAAGGTGCTTAGGGTTTAGGGTTTAGGGTTTTAGGGGTTTAGGGTTTAGGGCTTATTATTAGGGGTGGGGTGGGCAGGTTGTTGTTATAACTCCAAATAATTATTAGGGATGGGGTGGGAAAGTTGTTGTTATAACTCCAAATAAATCCCCTGGATAATCCAAGTTCCCATGTCATTTTCCATTTGGTCCTCCACTGTTGTGGTGTATACGCAGCCTTTAATAATCCAGTAGCTTCCATTTTTACCATTCTGCCATACAGCCCCTTTTGGAGAATTGGGGGGGATCTAGTAGTTGTGGGAGGGGATCTCTTGAGATTTCTTCAGTAGCAGCCAAAGTGCTCATTGTAGCTCACAATGTCGGGCGAAAGTCCTCGATTTTAGGGTTTAGGTTTCTCGGATGCAGGGCATGATCGATGGCTGAGGCCTTTCAAACGGAAACCTTCCGTTTACGCTTCCAGAACTTACAATGGTTTTGGGGTTCATGGTTTGAAAACATGAGAACGGCGGAGAACCAAGGAGAAAAAAACCTTTGACTCAGAATGGGTACTAGGTTTATTCATGGGAAATATGACGGAGTATGTGTACGAGATTTCTATCAGGATTCGTACTTAAGAGAATACGGCAAAACATACCAGTGTCTTGTTATGTCTTTTTCTAATCGTGCTATTCCACTACAGTAGTCGCGGGCGGGCGCATTACCTACGGCGTCTTCTGTCTTGTAAAATCTTATACTACAGTGGCAACTCTTTCCGGCCTCTTTTCGGTATGAAACACCTCAAGCGCAGCCATGCAACATCAAATTTCCCAATGCTAGCGGGCAGTTCGAAATAGGCCGAACTCTATTGAGAAATTCCCGTGGGCAGCGTGACGTAAATTTCAGACGCCCATCATCAACATTAATTCCGAGGCCTCAGAAGTCTCTACCAGCTTGTGTCGCGGGACGGGCACTGGCGGTTTCTTCAAATAGCCTGGGCTGTCGCAGGCATGATGCCGGTGGGTGTTGGGGTCAAGAATATGGTAATTTCCCGAACTGGACGCACCCAAATAGATCCCCAAATGCTATAATCCTAAATATTGTGAATCCCCAAACAGGTAATTACCCTTCATTTTGGGAAACTCCCCCATATTTGGCCTAAACCTCCTTTCGGAAGTCATGCATGCCAGATGACACCCTAAACCCTGAACCCTAAACACCAAAACCTCACGAAAGGGTTATCCCGACTTTTTTGCCATGGGCTTCATGGGTTGAATTATATATGTGTATATATCTGTATGCATAGATATATTTGTGTCTCTTTGTTTAAAGGGTTTAGGGTTGAGGGTTTTGGGGTAAGTGAATTCATCATACCTACCCCCAAGGTCTATAAGTAGTAGCTCCTTTGGGCTATGTGGTCCCCTACGCGAAATCTCAAGAGCTACTAGGGTCCCCAGCAACCTAGGACACCAAGGGCTCCTCCTTTGGAGTGTAGGCCTTGCAGTCTTGAACTGGGGTTTGGGGGTTTAGGGTTTAGGGCTTAGGGTTTAGGGGCTTCGGTGACTAAGGGCTACAATGTATCCGACAGGTGGTGAGTGGTGGCTGTATCCCAGGGTGGACCCAACTAAACTCCTGGCTGGATAACAAAGTGTGGTAGTTCCAGAGTCTGATATAAGCACATGTTTGAAATTCACCCATGCATAAATCACCCGGGGAAGGTGAGATCATTATAATTTGCCCAGCTTGGCAAGGTAGACTCAGGAACCCTAGCTTCGCGCCACAAGAAGTACAGCCTAGGGCTCAAGGTAGATCCCGTGCCGCTTGAGATCAGAGGGGTCGTGATGAAGACGTCCCTGAACCCTGAACCCTAAAACCCGAAGCTGCAAATCCAGAACCAGAAACTCTTGCTTCAACTTTTAAACATGTGCTGGATAATCAAGCGGAAGTCAAGGGAAGACTGGAATCTTACTGTGGTTCATAGGCTTTTACGGAGAACCCAAATGCCTGAGAGTCCTCTTGTACTTACTTTCATATAAATGCTAGTGTTTAGTAATCTACCGGTAGCACGAAGTCTAGCCAATGTCAGGGCCCCTAAACCCTAAACAGCTTGGGGTTTAGGCCCATCCGGTTTCTGTCCCTCTTCGTCAGAAAAGCTAAGCGGCTTCGATCCCTTTCGGAGCATAAACCCCCAAAGTGAAGCATCTATACAGGCTCAAGATAATCTAGAAAAATTTCAATCCCCAAGTTAAGGACAGTTTGGTACTATTCCCTAGACGGTGAGGTGGGGTGAGGTCGCTTTAAATTGACCAGCAGACGAAGGAGATTTCAAGCAGGAATCGAGAAGCCGATCCTCCAGTCGCAGCCATTATATACTTAGGACCAGGCAACCTAGAAGGTATCCAGCGCTCAGAATTATAGGTTTCCTCCTAGTGCACAGGAAGAGCTGCTGTAGACCCTAGAAACAAAACCCCAAACACTATAAATCCTAACGCCCTACAGACCCTAAACGCCTAACTCTAAGTCGACGCGCTGACTTCGGCGAGGAGCCACCCTCGGCCGGCTTCCATCTCCCCCGCGTTGAAATGAGCACGTGCCATCCTCGATATGGGTTTAGGGTTCCAAGGCCAAATATGGAATTAAGGTGCTCTAGTTACCACAACCCCGAAATTAGGATCCTACTGGTCAAATGATGGTCCGGCGGATGCGGTATCCAAAATCCCCTTACAAATCTTGCTTGAAGTTTGCTTGACTCGAAAAAATGGGACCCGTGGGATAGAACAGGCATGCACTTGGGTCTAAGCCCTAAACCCTAAACCCGTAACCCTAGTCTATATCTATACACAAATAATACCTGCTTTGTCACCTGAGCTCTATAAAGGGATTTGGGAAGCCCCAGGCCGACCCCTACTTGGAGGGGGGACTTAGTAAGGAGGTTGATAACCCCGATAAGCTGTACAATAGTCCCAATTATCCTCATTTTAAACCTACTAAGTCACTATGACCCTCCAAGTAAACCCGAAACCCTATATAGACCGCACAACATTTCATATAACGGCAAACCAAGAAACCCTCAACCCTGAAGATCCCTAAGCATCTGTATGTATCTCCTTTTTCCCTAAATACCGAAACAGCAACCTGAACCCAACGCCGTAGGGTTTAGAGCTTAGGGGCCGGGTTGAGGCTCAGAGCTTACGTTCTAGTGTGCAGGGTGCGGCTTTTAGGTGTAGGTCTTTAGTGCAGCGCCCGGGTTTATTCAGACCGGGCAAAAGACTTCTGGGTATGTATGGACGTGTATGCAAAGATATGGATGACAACAGTTACGACACGCTCTTCCGTACTTCGGCTTAAGTATAGGTTCTCCGGAACTGGAACCCTGGCAAACATTACCGCTAGGCCCAAAACCCTTGCCGGCATTTAAACAATTTCAAATGGTTCTTAAGATTTCCCTTTCAGGGGATCTGGGTATATGAATAATACCTACTTTTGGGCCTATGAAGTCTATAAACATTGCCTAATTCGGTCCTTCAGGGATTATGGAAAACGGAGTTCACAAAGCAGTTTCGAAGAACTTGAAGTCGAAGGCGCATGTTGTAGTGGTCGATGTCGGCATTGAAGCCGCTCGCCTGCAGCTTCTCCAGCCAATGTCGAGCCGTCTGCGCATCACCCACCTGAATGGCTAGGTTTAGGGTTCAGGGTTTAGGGTTTAGGGTCTAGGGTCTAGGGTTTAGGGTTTAGGGTTTAGGGTCAAGGGTTTAGGGTTTTAGGGTTTGGGGTATATGGTTAGGGTCTATAGGGTCTAGAGCTTGGGCTCCAAAGGTCTGTGGGTTAAGTTAAGTTATAGCTTCGAGAGCCTTTGAATCATTCTCCTCACGATCTAACCTGGGCGCTTCGTCTCCTTCATAAAAGCTTATAACTGAGTTGCTGTTAAGGAACTTAAGTTAAGTTACCATATTGGGCAAACCCTATTTTCACTATTTATACACACCCGTAAACCCCAAACCCTCAGTTCCATAACAGGAAGCGAGATGAGACAACACTGACAGGAATTTCTGGACCGCAGTGCTAGGAAAAGTTCGGAGCATCAGCTTTCTTGGTATCAGTTGCAAGTGTAGGTTTAGGGATTAGGGAGGTTGAGCTTTGATGTCTCGTGCCTTCAGCACTAATTAAAAAAGATCAGGTGCTTCCGGAAAATATGTGCGGGCAGATAAGTATTGATATAACAACGCCTTAGGCCTTGTCGATGAAGGATTTAGGGGATTGATGAAATGTGCTGCACGGTTTTTTCGCTGCCCGGAAGGCTGCGCAGATTGTCATGCAGCAAGTTTAGGGTGTAGGGAACGTGTCATCAATCCCATCTGCTGGGAGCAAGACCCTAATCTCTCTTGCCTTTCTAGCTTCATGCGCACTTCGGTGTTTGCTACCTGTTTAGAAGCCATGCCAACAAAGTGGGCTGAGAGTTGTAGGGTTTTAGGTTTGGGGTTGGAAAAGCCTTCCAAACCCTGGACAAGGCCCCCACCCAGTAGCAGTCTATATTCAGGGTCATATTCAGGGCTGTATGAACCATAGTCTAAACTCCGAATGTCCCCTTACTACGTGGCACTTAGGACCCCTACTAAGGGTTAATCCTTGGGTACCTATAATAGGAGTATTATGGGAATCAGAAAGGGTTAAGTGTCTAAGGTCCAAGCTAAGTCCTCAGGAGCTTGATAACCCCTTTAATAGTCCCCTATACAACCTCCTTTAAAGAAGCGAGACTATAGCTTGCATTTTAGTTATCATCCACCTTCTTCTGAGTGGGGGCAGTATCCAAGCTAGGCCCTTAACCCTGATGGTTAGGATTATATGTGGGGGTTCCTATGGATTTTTTTCGGTGGAGTTCCCATAATCAAGGATATAATATGTTGGGATCGATGTTGGGGACAACTCATGTTGGGAAACTACATGAAACTACCATTTGGCATTTGTTCAAGATATGTCCCAGAATGATCATTAGGTGGGTTTCCCGTTTTGAATAGGATGCACGGGAGGGGAAGCGTTTTCCCAATGGTCCCTTCTTGACAAAGACCTTTAGGACGCAGCCCCCCCCCTGGCAATCACCAAAAGGATTGAGGACTCCTACTTGTATTACAAGACTCCGCCCCGAGGTCCATGCCATGTGGTTCAGGGGTTTGGAGAAAGAATCCTAACCTATCCTTCATACCTGACCGGACCCAAATTGCACTGTGGACAGCAAGACGGAAAGACCCAACGGAGAAAACCGTTTTTTACAGGACGCATCAGTTTTTTAGGGCTCGGGTTTAGGTTTATGGGATTTAGGAACATAAGGGAATAGATCGTAATAAGGAAAAGACTAGCCGCAGCCATCAAAACCATGTAAGCTAAGCGCCTCTTAGCCCTGACCCTGAAATGGCCTGCAGTCTTGAGGCCTAGACCTGAGGATCCCAAACCCCTAAACCCAAAACCCTAAACCATCAAAGGCAGGATGGCAAGTCTATGTGCCCACAAAACACAAACACGCCCTGTACCCTGATTAGAGGCTGATTCGCAAAGATCCTTGCCGTGGTCCGCCCTATTTGGATGAAGATTCGAGAGCATTTTCAGGGTTGAGTGCTTTCGGGGTTTGGCCGCAAAGGCCCTTGTGAAGGCCACTGTCCTGTTATCTGGCCTGTCGGGGTTCCACTTTACCTAGGTTCCCCAGTAACCCCATAATAATAAGGGTACCCTCTTTCCTAATATTCAGCTTCAATAAGGAGACCCGCAAATAAAAAGGGCAAAAGGGTACTACTGGGGTACCTAGTTACTTGGGGACAAACAACCACCCACGAAACAACCAGAAAGCAGAGCCTGCCTTTAGAACCAATGAAGGCCAATGATTTTCCAACATCCCAACAGATATCTCAGCTGTAACGTGCACCATACACCAACAGACGAATTATTTACTTCGAGCATCCCCACCCTAAAGCCGTTGTTGCACAAGAAGTGTAACGTTTTCCCTGC
>CAJNIZ010005625.1:79325-103717 GCA_905231905.1 Symbiodinium pilosum | reverse complement strand
GAGGACAACATCTACTCTAAAATCTGACAGCCCCACTGCGAGGGTGGGGAACAAAGAAACTGACATCTGCTCCTGAAAGCAAACCCTATGACACAGGGAAGCTCAATACCCTGCAATTAATTGAGGAATAGATACCTTGCATCACACTAAGGTTCATGGCATCAGGGTAGCCCTACAACCCTGACTACAAAACCCAAAATCCTAAACGCTAAAACCGAAACCTCACACCCTTAGATTTTCTTTAAATTCTAAACCCTAGCCTGAACCCGAAGCCCTGATGGACCTGCGCAGAAGCTTCCATGATCTTCCCAAAGCTCTTGATGTTTGCCTCTGGGCTTCGGAAGCTGGAACCTGCATCCTCCCTCAAATTAGAAGGTCTAGGGTTTAGAAGTTAGAGGGTTTGCAGGGTTTAGGGTTTTCCCTAAACCCTAAACCCTTAGAGTTTGGGGCCATGGTTTGGGTTTGGGAGGCTTTGAGGGTTTGGGGCATATAGGGCCCCCCCACACTAACAGGGAACTGCAAGAAGCGGCCTTCCAAGGATTATATGCATACAGTAGAGATGTAGACTGTTTATTGTGTAAGGCACATACTCTCCACCAAAGATGACATCGAGCCCCATATACGCTCTTGGGGGATACTACTCTATGTAAGGCCCTTAGTGTGCCATTGTCTATGTTAGGTTGGGGGTGGGAAGCCTAAAAGGTTCCCCAAGCATAACCCAAATGTAGCTCTTTTAATCTCAACCTTTAGTTCCAAACACTTACATCAACCCATCTATTCCCGCAAACTCCTTCAGAGGATCCTTGCATGCATGGGTACGAAGTTAGCGGTAGCGGGTTATAGGCTTTAGGCTACAGCCTCGGAGCCCTTGAGCAAGATTATAAAAAAAAAGCTACTCCAAACCCTAGAGGGCTATAATTAGGTCTTAAAGTCTAGGGTCCCACTTTTGACTACCCCCGAAAGTGGAAAACAGCTGCAGAAAGAACATGCAACATGAAATGGGCGCTGGAGTTCTGCAGAAAGAACATGCAAAATGAAATGGGCACTGGAGTTCTAGGCTTCACATTAGGAGTTCTCTTGCGGCTTAAGGCTTTAGGGTTTTAGAGTTTGAGGGCTGGGGCTTTAGGGCTTAGAGCTTCAGGCATAAGGGTTTAAAATTTAGGGCTTTAAGGGGTTTAAGTTTGCAGGATTTGCAGACAGGAGGGTGAACGTAACAACTGCCACAGCACACCACACGTACTGGCGTGAGTATGATGGTTGGCTGTTGGAGGGTGAGACATTATTCCTGTCCGGGCTTCTAGAATCTGCATCCCTTGAGAACCCATATAGAACACGTATACAAATTGGGTGTATGTATCATTGCAGGGATAGTCTTGGGAGGTTCCCACGTGATACTCGGAATGCGTTCTTGTAGCCCTCAGCATGCAAGGGATCCCAGCGGGCCCTTGGAGTTTGCTTGTGAACCACGCCTGCAGGGCCAATTTTCAGAGTGCGATTTGCTTTTGCTCATCAATCTTGGAAGGATGGAACTCCAGAATCTATAGTAAATCCTAAACCCCTAAACCCTATAAACACCCAAAGCCTAACCCCTAAACCACGTTCCTTACCCCTAAACCCTAAGCCCCCCTAAACCCTGTATACCCCATATACCCATTATGGTAACTTAATTTAAGTTCCTTAACAGCAACCCAATAATTTCCTTACTCGATCACTGCCTCCCTCTGCTTTCCAATGTTTTAGAAGATCATGGGCTCTTGTAGGGTTTAGGGTTTAGCGGATTTGAACTCGGGAGCAAGCACACTCCATCAACCCCTAAACCCTCACCCTAAACCCCCCAAAGTCGCCACCTTGCCTAGGCTCAAACTCCGCATGCTCTCATGTTGCCTATGTCTAGGGTTTCGGGATCTAGGCTTGAACTATTGAGTCACAAGCCCGGGTTGATTCCTGCCTTCACGCCCCGCGCCTCCATTTGCTCGAACCACTTCCTTACTGCAACCCCCCCCCCAAAAAAAACATCTTCTTAAACTGAGCCGGGGGTAGTAGGCAGGGAAAATTACCCAGTGGGCTGCCTATGTTGTTACATAGGCATGTAGGACCATGTCCTAAACCAGGTTCTGGTTCACTTGCTTCGTTAAAGGCTTCTTACGTAACATCGTCGTACCTCCCTCGCTTCAGGAACCCACCTCTACACTGAAAACCTTATGCCTGCGCAGGGAAATGTGGCGCTACTTAGATCTCAGCTATATGAGTATTCTATCAACTTGTGTGGTGAGCCTATGACCATTCTCGATACATATACAGAGATATATGTATTTGCGTAAGCTCCCCCTCCCAGGCACAGTCAAATATCACTGCGTCCCGGTATGTTGTAATAATCGAGCGTGCATGTTTAACTCAATTGCTACAACCTTGCAAGATTTGCTTCTGCGCCTTCGTGCCACAGCAACAGATAAAACCTGGCTTACCCTAAGCCCTAAACACTATAGCCGTTCTGGGTTGGCCAATATTAGTATATAGGGTCCCTTATTAAAGCCATTAGGGAAAATGTTAAATATCCCAGGGGCCTACCCAGCGTTTCCACGTTATGTTCCATTATCCCTATAGTACGCCTAGCTAGCGGCTTGAACCTTGCAATTACGGTCGAACAGGAAGCCTAACTAATTCGCAGGGCTGTGCAGGCCACAGGATTGCTCAGGCACTTGGGATGGCTATAGCCCCCGTTAAGTAGATTGAATATGGGGCATATGGGGATCTTATATTAATATACCCAAAAGCCACATTCTATCTACTTGAAGGGGACGATAGACCTAATGAAAAACTGAACCTTGTACAGTGCAAGGGTGGAAGGCCAGGAAACCCGGTTTAGGGTTTAGGGCAATATAGGGGTTGTATAGGGATAAGAGAATGGAAACCACTATAATGGGTTAGGGTTTAGGGCTGAGGGTCCAACATGCAGAAGCCCTTACCTAGGGATAACCCAAGCAGGAACCCAAATGATTGCAGAATACTGGATTGAACTTGTACTAGCGTGATGCGCTTGGGGTTCGGGGTTCGCCCTAAACACTACAAACCCCAAACATTACAGAGCTACAGCAGCAAATGAAGCGTCCCAAAAAACCTTCTCCAGGCTACGATACATTTTTCAAAAATAAGCCGTAAGCCCTCAAAACTGAATCCTTGACCCAAAGCCCTGCACACAAACACCTACAATCTGAACACGGGACATAGGGTCTACACATGAGCCATAGTCTAACCTCCTAGTATCCCCCTCATAACCATATGATACCCCCCTATGTTATCCCCTATATAACCAGCTTTAAGGAGTTTAGACCCTAAATCCTAAACTAAACCCTAAACTCTATACAACACCCTCTTAACGAGTTTAGAATACAAGTCACATAGAACAGGATTGGGAAGTAACCGAGATTCGCAGCTCGCTTGGGGTCGCCGGCGTGCGCGCATGCCTTGGGAGGTGTTGGGGCCGAAGGAGTTAGGGTTTGGGGATTTAGGGTTTAGGGTTTAGGGTTTAGGGTTTGGGGTTTAGGGTTTAGGGTTTAGGGTTTAGGGTTTGGGGTTTAGGATTTTTGGTTTAGGATTTACGGTTCAGGATTTAGGACTTAGAATTTGGGATTTAGCGCTAAGGATTTAGATTTAGGATTTAGGGCTTAGGATTTAGGTTTAGGGTTAAGGATATAGGGTTTGGCATTTGGGATTTAGGGCTTAGGATTTGGTTTAGGACTTAGGGTTCGGGGCATGGCCTTAAGTACTCAAAAAATGCAGTGTTTCAGGCTTGGGCTTTGGAGTTTTCGATTTTCGGAATTCAGGGCTTGAGGGTGATGGGCTCTGTGGCTCAGAGGGTCTGAAGGGTTTAGGGGTTTAGCCCATAACCCTGAACCCTTGATTCGACATAGTTCGGGGATTAGGTTAGGGCTTTCCTGGCAAGCGGGGGTTACCCTGAAGTCTCTGGGATTCACAGGAAATAGGGGAACAAGAGGCTGTGACTGTACATAGGGGTTTAGGGTTTAGAGTACGTAGGACCCCTGCTAAGAAGGGTTAACCCTTAGGTACCTGCAATACGAGTAGAAGGGAATCCCAAACAATTAAGGCTCTAAGGTCCAAGCTAAGTCCAAAGGAGTATAAACACTTCAATGAGGCACCTGGGCCTTTGCGTCTATGCATCGACCCCTAAACCCTAAACCCTAAGCCCTAAACCCTTAACCCTAAACCCTAAACCCTAAGCCCCGAACCCTAAGTTGGGCCCTGAGACCTTCAAGAAGTTGTTGTGAAGAAGCCGGTCGCTGACTGAACCATCGTTCCTGCAGGGATGACACTGCTGATGGCATGTCATGGGCCTTCTGTGGTCGCTGCTTCACTCGTTATGAAACCTCTATAGAAGATTAGCATAGAAACCTGAAGCCCCAGACCCGAAAAATCATCACCGAACCTTGAATATGTACCAATCTCCATGGGCTTTCGGTAAATTCTGGTGCAACCCAATGCCCCATTTCACCTATGTGACGTAGGGGCCCGCGCCATTAGCAGGACGGTATGTTGGTAATTAGTTAGGCTTCTACATTCCACTTAGCTCTACCCCTGAGCCCAACAACTCCCTGAAGCCCCTTCAAGCAGACACCGTACATCCCTACGAAGGTCTGAGCCCGGAACTCTACACAAATCATGTATGATTAGGATCCTTTATGCAACAGCACGGGAAGTTCAAAGCTATCTCCAAGTGCCACCTGGGTCCTTTCGGAATTAATTCCACGAGGTTTAGGGTTTAGGACGCCTGTTGAGATTGAAGCCCATTGGGCTAGCCATATACGGTTGGCCAAATTGCCCCCTACCACCGACTTGTAGGCCCAAGCCCTTATAAAAGCACAAACACGATTTCTTCTAAATGCGCAACCCCGAAACCCCCTAGGCATCACCCAATTTCCGTACCATACGTGATATCCCCAAAACCTTCAGCTCCCAGAACACATGCATATATATGTATATGCACATACATATGCACATATGTACTACGTGGCGCTGAGGACCCCTACAAGGCTAAGGGTTAAGGGTCTAAGGCCCAAGCTAAGTCCCAAGGAGTATGTATATATGGTAGTTTCCATAGATGAGGGGACCCCAAAATATACACCCCAAAATATTATAAGTCATATTATGGGGACCCCCAAAATGGTACCCCTAATTTTCGGAAACCCTCATATATATACATATAAATAAACCTATGTATATCTGCAGGTCTTTGGGTTCGTAAGTGAAGCCTTGGGTCATTCCATCTGACAGTAACTGTCCTTAAAGGGGACTGACTAGGCGGCTAATGTCCTACTACCCATTGCGGCAACACTTACTTTAAGGGGGAATGACGTGAGTGAAGCCGGTAATTACGTAGAGCCAGAAATTCCCAAATCCTAAGCCCTAAACTCCAAGCCAGTAGTTCGAGCTCGCATCCTCAAACCCCACACCCTAAACCCTGAACCCTAAACCTTGGATACTGCCCCCCCCTCAGTAACAGTTGGATAATACGTATAATATGGTTTCTATCGCCCTTAATAGGACCCCTAATATAAACTGTTACTGGGGGGGGCAGTACCCAACCTAAACCCTAAACCCTCATCCCTTTTCCGCAATCCATATCCAGGAGCTGAGTCCTAAGAAGGCAGCATGTTACCGCCCACAGACCCGCCTGGCCATTCCGGGAAGCCCTAGAAACCGTTTTAGGGTTTAGAGTTTATCGTTTAAGAAACCCTAAAGACCCCAGACCACTTTTTTTTTAAACTAGGCCCTAAACCCTAAACGCCCCAACCCCTAAAGCCTAAAAAACCTAAACCCTAAACTAAACCCTGAAAACCCTACACCCTACAAATCCTAGAAGCCCTTAACCCTAAAAGCCCTAAATTAAACCCGAAGCCAAGAACTACACATCCGATGGGTTTTCGATTTACGGGCCCCCCTTCGGAGGGGCTACATGGGTTGTGTAGGGGGTAAAGGCTATAGAGATCAGCCGTTAAGCTCCCCTTCAAACTGGCTATACGCCTGATAAGGATTTTAGGGTTTGGGGTTTATAGTCCTCCTTCAGTAGATAGAGTATGGCTTTGGGTATATTATAGTAAGATGCCCATATATCCCATATTCTATCTAATTAAGGGGAACTAAAAGGTATAGACGGGTTATAGTTCATCGTGCTTAGGGTCTCCCAATTCGTGCAGGGTATGCTGTTTGAGGCATCCTCATGCTAAAGGTTATGGCGCTGTTGTAGGGTTTACGTTTAGGGGTACCTGGGGCTTCTTTTTTGGAAATGCCTGATAAGTCCTAATAATACACGAGCGGGTAAGCATCCCAAAAATACAGCAACGGGAGCCTCCCAAGTACAACCAAGAAAAAACTCGAGGATAGAATGCCGACCTCTGGTTAGCAAGGGATGAAGGCATGGATCCTTCTAGTCGCCCCTTGTTTAAAAGAAATTTCCAGTAACATATAACCGTGTACATTGTCTTTTTGCATTCCTTCATTCCCTGCTAACCATGGGTAACTGATATCACCACCACATACATGCCAATCTCCGTTTCATGTTCTGTTTTCTTTCCCATGTGATTCAGCATGGTTGGCATAGTGTCCCTAAACCCTAAGCCCAGAAAAATGGTGCTTCCATTTTCTTTTCCCTTGCCCTATAATATCCCTAGAAACCCTTCAAATGCCCAAAACCCCCTGTTTTATGAAGGCTTAATGAACCCTAAGTAACCGAGGTTTGAGATGGACCCCCTGAACCCTAAACCCTAAACCCCCTCATCTAGCAATAGGGACTATAAGTGCCTTTTGAAGGTTCAGGGTTTAGGGGTTTAGGGTATAAGTGCCTTTTGAGGGTTGAGGGTTTAGGGGTTTAGGCTTCTTTTGGTTTAGGGATCATTGTTAACCTTAAACCCTAAACCCAGGACCTGTTCCTCTTGTCAAATGGCAAGCTATGGCCCAGCGAGAAACTAAGTTGATGACTTGAGGTAGCTAATTAGGTGTCAAGGTTAGGGGTCTAGGGTTAAGGTTTAGGGTTGAGGTTTTGGGTTTAGGGCTTAGGATTTAGGCTAAGGGGCTATTCTCCAAACTGAGAAGGTCTCGTATGTCTCGGTATGAAGCCGCTATGTTGCTGCGGGGGATTGATACTGCCGACTCAGCAGCAACGAAAGATCTCCAAACATGTGTTGTGACCAGAGCATGCATATGGGTTTAGGCCGGCTTTTAGGGCGAAGGCAGGCATGTTGCGAAATATCAGGGTTGCCTGGTAATAGCTTGGCTTCCCAAAAGTAGGAACAACACGTAACAATCGGATCTGGCAGGATCGCGCTAAACTTAACGGAGGATAGGAGGACAAACGCCTCCCAGGCTTCAGTCCAAGGCACACCCGAAACTTCGTAAAATCTTGGGGTTTAAAGTTTAGGGTTTGAGGTTTAGGGGTTAAGGGCTTGGGACTATGAACCCCGTATGCTAGGGACATACCCTATTTCCTGCACCTCCCCAAAGCCTCAAAGCTTGCGCTGAAGCCCTGAACCCTCCCTAAAACCCTGAACCCTAAAACCCCATAGACATGAAACCCCAAATCGTGCAGGGTGCGAAAGTGATCTAGGTCCCCTCTACTGGGACCTCCCATCCCTGCAGTTATATTACAACATGTCAAGGGGTATACATTAGGTTTCAACCCCCACCCTGTAACAGTGGTCTAGCGGAAATATAGAAGGACTCTCATATCAGCCTTATCATCCCGATAGTCTCTAAACCTAAACCCTAAACCTCTTATGGTCACTATTGCTCGGTGGGAGGTCCCCCTAAAGTATACATCATGTCACCGGAAAATACGCTTGAATAAGGGTTTTAGTGCTTAGGGCCTGAATAAGCACTACGCATCCCTGATGATGCTGTAACTTGTGGGGTAAACAATAACTCCTAAGGCCGTCACCCTAATACCTAAGGCATTAAGCCTTAAGCCCTAGACCCTATACACCTAAAACCCTATGAGCCCTAAATCTTTGTGAGCTCCCCTTCTCGCAATGCCCTCAGCCCTATAGCACAAGTAAAGACTCCAAGTATCAGAAAATTATGTACTTCTCCAAAACCTGTACTACAATTACCAATAGGAGGATTTTCATAACTCCGACACCTAGAATTTGGACCCTAGAAAAATCTGATGATTATGGGGCCCTAACTACACGCGGCTGGGTAAGGAAAATCACTTTGCGAGGACCAAGAACCCCCCAGTACTCAATTTCTATGCACATGGAAAGCCATTGCTACAAAACCCTCAGTTCGGAGTCCCCAATTCCAAGCCCTAAATGCAAAACTCCTGAATAATAAGCTCTTACACCCTAAGCCCTGCAATCCTAGACCATCATTCCTAAACCCTCAACCCTTTTGCAGCATGCTTGCTTGCGCCCTAAACCCTAGACCCTAAATCCTAAAACCCTGAATCCTAAACCTTAAACCCTAAACCCTCAACCCTTAAACCCCTAAACCCTGAACCCCTAAACCCTTAAACCTTCAAACCCTGAACCCCTAAACCCTACAAAGTCCCATGGACCAAAAGCCAGGGCATTCTCTGAGACTAGGCCTTGGGCCTAGTCCCACTGGTATTTCCCTAGGGCTCCAGTTGCCTAAATTATGGAATTAGGGCTTAGGGTATAGGGTCTAGAGCTTAAAGTTTAGGGTTTAAAGTTCAGTGTTGAGGGTTTAGGGATCAGGGACTACCTAAATTCGTGGGTTCGGGGTTCTATATAGCTTGGAGTTACATAGCCCTGTAGCCTACTTCTTAGGTAACTGGGAGCCCCAGGGCTTCACGTTTGTCATGAGGCCGAGGTTTATAAGGGTTTAGCGGTCTAGGGTCCATTTGAGAGGTTTAGGGTTTTGCGGTTTTGGGGGTTGAGGGAACTACAGCTACAGAAGAAGGTCCCTGTATGTCCATGTGTTTGGCGTAATGGCCTGATGAATGGAAGCAGGGTTTAGCGTATTTTGCACTGTATTTATGTGGTCGGTGCAACCTTCTCATCTCCTGCATTTACGGCAACCCTACAAAGATGTGTATTTTGAGAACCTATCACATCTGTCACTAAGCCTGGCTTGACAGACTACCAAGACTACCAGTTTTGGACGAAGAGTTTAGGATTCAGGTATATGAGCCATTGTCTAAACTCCTAGTATCCCCCTTATCAACCCCTATAGTAGTCCCAGATATAATCCCCCATATAAGCCCCCTTTAAGGAGTTTAGACCCTAAACCCTAAACCCTAAACCCTATATAATCCCCTATATAAACCCATTTAAGGAGTTTAGACTATAGCTCATATGTCCTCGTGTTCCGGGTTTCATGTCAAGGCCGTGGCGAAGCGAGGGCTTAAGGTTTAGGGGATGGCAAAGGGTTTGGGGTTTAGGTATAGAGTTTAAGGTTTGGGTTTTTAGGGTTTAGGGCAAGTTTAGGGATATTTTGCGGAAGGGTTTAGGGTTTAAGGGGCATTTGACTTTACATCTAAGGTGCAACGAAGGTTCAGTGTTGCCGTGACGCCTAGGTACCGGAACTAACATGAAAACTGTATGCGCGCTTGCCACAAAGCTACGGACTATCGTCCTCTTAGGGGTACCCTGAATATGAGGGGGGCATGTTATTGTGTAAATCCTAAACCCTAAATCCTAAACCCTAAATCCTAACCCTGAACCCTAAACCCTAAATCCTAAACCCTAAACCCTGATATCTGCCCCTGGGGCGGCCTCATGATTGCAGGGACTTCCATATCTCCTCTGCCCTGGGGCGGCCTCATGATTGCAAGGGCTTCCGTGCCTTAGGCTTGGCCCGACAAATCCCACGCTCCCACGCTCACAGTCAGGAGTTCCTGGTGTTAAAAAGGGTTTAGGGTTTTAGGGTTTAGAGTTTAGGGGTTTCGGGTTTAGGGGTTAGGGCTTTAGGGGTTTAGGGCTTCAGGGTTTAGATTTACAACTGGCCAACTTGGAATAGTCTCGTTCTGCAAATTAAGGGTAGGTCGGGTCGGGTCGTCAAATTCGCAAAACCACTAAGTGGTTTATATAAGGATGTATATAGGGTAATATGGGGGATTTACGGGGCTTATAGGGCTCAGGGTTCAGGGCTTAGGGTGAAGAGCTCAGGCTTATAAGGATTTTTATAGGGCTATATAGGGGATGTGTAGGGTTTAGGGCTTAGGGAGAGTTCAGGTTGTGTTCAATAAGACGAGAGTAAGAGAATTGAGGGCTCAGGGAATAAGAGTTTAGGCTTTAGAGCCTCGGGCTTAGTGAGTTGGGAAATGATTTCCTGAATCTCCCCCGGAACCTGCACAAAATATCATTTCAGCTGTGTATTGGGGAGGTGTACAGCAAACGAAATGGTATCAACGTTTGCACGAAATCCCCAAATTCAGGCGTTCTTGTGAGGTTTGGGGGTTTGGGGGCTTAGGAGTTTAGGGTTTAGGGACACGGGGCCATATAGGCATTTACTGAGTTTGTTGGGTTTAGGCGTTGTTGATTTAGGCGCTGTTCAATAAATACTACACTGGTCAAAATGTAGGTAACATCTACAGACTATAGACGTCAGGGCCCAATGTAGGAACTATTGGCATACTTGGATCTCTAGCCTAAGGCGGGGCTCCATGTCACATTGGGGCAGACTACGGAGTTAGAATTTCGGCTTCAGGTCTTGCGGGATTTGGGGTGAATAGAGATTGAAGGTTTAGGGTTCGGGCCATGCAGGATTTCGGACTAGGATTGTGCACTTTTGGGGCTTAGTGCTACACAATTTGGGTTCGGCCCTAAATTAACATGTACGCCCGTCCCTGCCAAGACTTACTGGTGCTGAGGGGTGGGTGGGGAAATGAGCAGGGAGCCTTTTGAGGATCCACTCCGCCACTCTCCCTAGGCACAGACAGGTCCTTATGTTAGGGGCTACCAGAACTCCTGATAACATGTTGTGGCCAGAGGATCCTCTTAAGAAATTAGACGACCATGCAGTTACTATAAAGCCAACATTGAAGCTGAGGGCTTCTCCCTGGACATACAACTTCAAAACTACAGTCCAGATTACTAGCAAAAGACAGCCCCAAACCTTGAACCCTCCCCTAAAGCCTAAACCTTAAACCCTAAACCCTAAGCCTCCGGACTCCTATCGGAATTAAGCCCGAGAAAATGACGTAGTTTCACTTATTCCCCAGTTTCCATTTCGGGTTTTGGGTGTAGGGTTTAGGGTTTCTGCATCATTGGGGAAACATCCCTAAACCTTAAACCCTAAACTCAGACTGTTTTCTACTTGACTCTCCATCATTCCGGTAAGGTGATATCCTACACCTTCAGCCCTTAGCCCAAAAAACTATAGATCCCTACACCTTAAACCCTAAACCCTAAACCCCCAAACCCTAAACCTTTGCTCCCAATGCTCCTGCAGCCCGCAGGTTCCTCACGCCTCTTCTTCAAGCCGCTCCCCTCCAAGGTGCGTTACATGTATAATGGAGTGTATATAGGTTTAGGGTTTAGGGTTTTAGGGTTTAGGGTTTAGGGTTTAGGGGTTTAGGGTTTAGGGTTTAGGGGTTTAGGGGTTAGGGGTTTAGGGTTTAGGGTTTAGGGTGCATAGGGGTATGTAGGGCTATACACGGTTATATAAGGCTATATAGGGCTTGGGGAGTTATAGGGGACATACTGGGGGGTGTCTATTGGGATAATGGAAAATAAAATGGAAACTACTCTTTGGGGTTTAGGGCTTAGGGATGTAGACCCCTGATTTATTTATTACCATCCCCTTTATAGGGTTATAATGGGGATCCTAATGTTGGGCCTACATTGCTGAGTTAACGCTTTCGAGTTTGGGGTTCAGGCTGTTGGGTGCAGGTGTATTCGGCTGGCATTGCCAAACATGAGTAGTATACGGACAGCTATAGTGAGCGGCTGTAAAGCTATATAACCTTTTAGAAAATGTAACTGACACACAATGAAGATCGTAGCGATGATGATGATGATGATGATAATGACGATGCTAGGATGATATTCGGGTGGTCTTTTTGTGGCGAAATTACCACAATCTCCTCATTGCTGTAAAGCGTTGGCCTCAGTGTGCGAGGTATCGCAGAAAATGCGTCAGGGCTCCGAGCTAATTATGGGCATTGTAAAGCCCAATGCTTAAGATGGCTTTTGTAACATCAGCCCATACAATAGGAACCGGACCAATCATTTACAATAGTCTTAGGGTCCCTGTTTTGGGTGGTTGCGGCCGCCACCGCCCCTGATTGAAGAGGGTTTGGGGGGGGTGCTTTTTAGCCTGATTGACCCTAAACCCTAAACCCTGAAACGCTAAGCCACCTTAAACCCTGAGCCCCCGCCATTCATGCATCTTGAGAGTCGCAGCGACGGAGAAAACCCTGGGCTAGCATCCATGCAGAGTTTCTCCAAAACGCGATAAGCTACGGATTTACTTGGAGGGTCATGGTGCCTCAGTAAGTTAGGAATGGGGACAGTTGAGGTTTGCTATATGGCTTATAGGGGTTATTAACCTAGTTACTAACCCTAGGGTTTAGGGTGTTAAACGGTCACGTAACGTGGAATTGTTGCAGGTAAGCACCCCGCTGTGTTTCAACCTGCTGCAGGAACCTGCTAGAAAACAAGTCCTTTAAGGTTTAGGATTTAGGGTTTACTGCTTGTTGGGGCTGTAGCAGAAGAAGGTCACAAAAATATCTCTGGACACGCCGCCTGGACCACGCTCTTGGCACCTTCTACTTTTCAGAATCCCAGAACCCCTTCCTCCACCTAGACCCTAAATTCTGAACCCTAAACCCTAAACCCCCCTACATTCCACGCCCTCCACACACTCCAAGCCCCCCAAATCCTCACTCTCCACCATCGTGAACCCTGCAACCTATAGTCACTTCCAAGTTTCTCTGCTCAGAAGAGTGGGAACCCAAACTTCCAAGTACACCTTAACTCAAGAATGTGCCCTAAATTATGCCTGTATCCCTGACGCTTTTGGGTTGGGCTCCTTCATAGAGAGCTCTACGGGTGGACGGCCTAAGTGGGCGAATGGGCATTATGTTTCTCCCTTTCTGAGTAGTTTCCTTAGACCTATTGTAAAAATATCTTCAATATTTCCTTAGGGTTATACTATAATACAAATTTAAGAAAAAAACAAAGGACAGTACAGTTCTTACCCTGAGCTCTACCCCGTGTTGATTACTCCGACACATGCCTATGACTCACTCCGGAAGCCTCATCAAGCTAAGCCCTTGCCCTCCCTACCCTGAAACCCTAAACCCTAAACCTTTAAACCCTACAACCCTAAACCCCTTAACCCTGAACCCCTAAACCCTAAACCCCTAAACCCCAAACCCCTTTTTTGCATCTGGGCTCGCACACAGCCAGAAAAAAACCCTAAACCCCAAACCCTTTACCCACCCTCCTCCCTCCCTGGCCTGGATGACTAATGCCACGTTTCATGCCAATCATGCCCGGTCGCGGGCTAACCATTGGGCTGACTTGGCTGAACCTGGGCTTAGGGGTTTAGGGTTTATAGGGTTTAGGGGTTTGGGAGTTTAGGGGTTTAAGGGTTTAGGGTTTAGGGGTTTTGGGTTTAGAGGTTTATAGGGTTTGGGGGTTTGGGGGTTTAGGGTTTGGGAGTTTAGGGTTTATAGGGTTTAGGGGTTTAGGGCTTAGGGATCCCTAGCCCAGGCCCCAAACTCCAAGCCTTCAACGTCTAAGACCCTCAAGCACCAGAAGTCGGCAGTGCTCATTTGAATGAAGAGACCTTCCTCCATGAGCGCTGCCCGCCAGTTGAATTTAAGTAGGGTTTGAGGTTGAGGGGTTTAGGGTTTAGGGGCCAGTCATTTAGTTTCCAGGGCCTCCAGGACCGCGGGAGCTTGATTCGGGACGGAGGGCGCGCCGCACAGTAGACAGAGCGCTACACTGATGGACATTTGGGTTCAGGGTGCAGCGTTGAAACGATTGAGGATCTTTGGGTATCATCGATGTAGGGACTGCAAGGCCCTTTCGATTGAAGAAGGCTTGCTGCGATGTAGGTCGTCTTGCCTACTGAGGTCTGGAAGAACCCTAAACTTTGGGTCCTACCCCCACCCATTAACAGTCTTTACAATAGGGATCATATTGGGGTCTCTATAATATCATACTATACGTAATATAATCCAACTGCTAGGGGGCAGTATCCAAGCTAAACCCTAAACCGTATGCGGAATCACAAGAGGCTTTCATCACGGGGGTCGGTTTTCATAGATGCAGCGGCCTCTAAGCAGTCATCTGAAGATTTGTAGGGTTTAGGCTTTAGGGGGAGGCAGTGGCAGCTGAACCATTTTCTGGCTGCCTGCTTGATGTTGCAAAGATTACTGGTCTAGAGAGTGGTTTAAACAACCTTTAGCAGTTCTTGGCGCGTCACGAACCAACAGCGCTGGGTGCCATTGGTGAGAGCCTGGGCCAAGCCCTAAATGAAGGTTTCTCTAATACGGGTACCTTTAAGGACCTAGTATATGTCGATTACAGAGGCTATAGCTATAATCCCTGTTTTACCCATCATAGTAGTTTCCATTTTCTTTTCCATTATCCCATTATAACCCCAATATTACACTAATATTGCCCAATATAACCCCAGGGCTAACGCGGATCTGTGACAAGGTTGGGATGATACTGAGAGACTCCTACGTCTCAAAGACATGCTAGATCAGAAACGAAAGGTAACAACACTACCCCTTGGGATCCAAGTCGCCCAACATATAGTCCCGCTTATGTAGATAGAAAATGGCTTTGGGCATAGTTAAATGAGATGCACGTATACCCCATATTCTATCTACTTAAGGGGGACTATAGGTAGCATTTATAGAATGGATACAACCTGGAAATCCATCTTACCTGCCAGGTGCCCAGTATATAGCACTGACTGTTCCAAGCCAAACTCTTGGTTGATGTTGGGATCTATAAGGTTTAGGGTTCAGGGTGGATCTACAATGCAAGGCAAGCGCTACAGGTTATCAAAACATGGACCTGCTCCAGGCGTGCTGTGTAGGGAATGGGAGAATGGGTTACAGGGACTATGACAAGGCATTATACAGTGGCTACTGTTGGGATCCACTCCCCAAACTCCAAACACTAACCCCCACACCCTAAAACCAAAATGACGCCGCAACGTCAAATATTCCATGCCCTGCTGATACGTCAGCCTCCTAATTCTCCCTGCATGCCCTGAACCCTAAACAATAAACTGAAAAACCCTAAAGGCATCCTCCACGGCGACTCTCTACATGTCAGTCCAGGCACCGAAAGTTCTAAGCCCCAGATCCAAGAACCCTGTAGGGTTTAGGGTACCTTTAAGGACCTAGTATATGTCGATTACAGAGACTATAATCCCTATGCAACCCATTATAGTAATTTCCAGTTTCTTTTCCATTACCCCATTATAGCCCCAATATGAATCCTTTGAGGTTTAGGGCTTAGGGCCGCTAAAGGGTGCACCGCGTATGGCCCTCCTCGCATATTAGCGACCCTGTCCAGTCACCTTTGAAAGCGATCTTATGTGCAGCGGGGGCAGAATACATGTTGGCGAGGGTGTTTAATTTCGGGTTCAGGTATTGCACCATTTTCGGGCGTTGGGTGCAGCTGCAGGCTTGATGTCTCCCATCTAGGATTATCAAGGTTCAGCATCCGTACGCTAGGGGTCCAGGTCTTTTATGGACTATAAGCGTCTATAGATTTTGCTAACTTTTGGCCCCAAAGCCCGCAAACAGTATCCTTCCGCGAAGTAACATCGGAGACTCATGTAGGATCCTGAGGAAGGCCCAGCAGCCTTCCTAGGCCTGCTTTTGGGCTTTCGTTGTTGTTTGGGGTTTAGGATTTAAGGTTTAAGGTTTGGGATTTAGGGTTTGGGGTTTAGTGTTTCGGGGCTCTGCATTTGTTCTTCGGCTAGAGGCTGACTTCTAAACCTCACGTCTCGGACCCCCGACTCCGGAACCGCAACTCAAAACAATAACCCAAAACCATGAGCTCATGGGTTCAAATACAATCCCCCCCTATATTACCCCCCTGGCCCCCTTTAATCAAGGTTACTTAGGGATGAGCTAGGCCACATTAAGGGTGAAGCTGGGGCGCTTAGAATAGGGAGGCGAATATATAGACCCTAAATTCTAAACCCCAACTTCTTTGTTTCCAGAAGTAGCGGGCCACTATATAGACCTCCAAGCACAAAATGGAGCTGCTCCACCCCGATTTTCGGAGCCAAGAATTCCTTGAAACCCCAAATACAACCCTAATCCCTGAATGCTATCGAAAAATGCCAGTGCTCATTTATTTGTTATTCTCTTTGCCACTTGATTCTCCATTATCCCTAAACACTGAACCCTAAATAGCGGCGTCCACTTTCTCCCCCATTATATACCCATGATGTCCCTGTGGAACCCTACCCCACCCTAAGTGTTAAACCTTAAAAACCTAATCCCTAAACTGATCTTGAGACAAGTGGCAGGGAATGCCCGCTGACGCCGCTGTCCCCTCCAGGCGTCTGCATCCTCAACTTATGTTTTACATAAGAAGGATTTAGGGTTCAGGATTCAGGGTTTAGGGATCAGTGTTGATGACTTATAGGATTTAGGGTCTGAACCCTAAACCCTACACCGGCTGTAAGGTCTAGAGTTCAAGGTCGAAGGTGCTAGCTGGGAAACTGCCCCCACCACCGAAACCCTAAACCCTAGACTCTAAATCGTCACCCTGAATCCTAAACCCTAAGCCCTGAACTTCCCCTTAAGTAGATAGAATATGGCTTTCGGTATATTATAATAAGATCCCCATATACCCCATATTCTATCTACTTAAGGTGGACTATAATAAATCCTAAATCCTAAGCTCTAAAGCCTAACTCCTAAGCCCGAAATCCTAAGCCCTAAACCCTAATTTCTAGGCCCTAAACCCCAAACCTTAAATCCTAAACCCTATTTCTAGGAGGCTCACCCATCTTGACCCTCAGGGTCCAAGGACCCAAATGATAGGGCTTTAGGTCCCAAATACCAGTAACATTGTAATATTTGGGCCCTAAAACCCGATTATTTGGGTCCTTGGACCCTTAGGCTCACCCTAAACCCTAAACCCTAAACCCCTAAACCCTAAAACCCGATGGTGCCGCTTCGGAGCGGGCTCAGCATGTCGAGGTCGACTCCCATGTGAGTCAGGTCCCCGCCTAAGCAACAGGGTTATAGGGGGTTTAGGGTTTAGGGTTATAGGGTTTAGGGTTATAGGGTTATAGGGTTTAGGGTTTTGGGGTTTAGAGTTTTAGGGTTTAGGGGTTTAGGGTTTGGGAGTTTAGGTCGCCGCCTAAGCAAAGTTGGGGAGATTGATTGGTCTAAGGGTTTAGGGATTAGGGTCTTAGGGTTTAAGGTTTAGCGATTAGGGTTTTAGGATTTAGGGTTTAGGCGTTTAGGGTTTAGGATGTAGGGTTCAGAGTTTAGGGTTTAGGGTTTAGCAGGGCAATTCAAAATAGTTTCAATTCCCAACCTAAGGCCATTTTGGTCGCTTTAAACTGCCCAGGTTTAGGATTTAGGGTTCAGAGTCTAGGGTTTAGGGACATAGGGTTATATAGGGGTTACCGGGGCTTAGGTTACTTACAATAATTACCACAAACCCAAGCCTCTTCAAGATTGTCAGAAAGAATCACCCAAGGTTCTGCGTTTCAGGATATTGCCCCCCGAATGATGGAGAATCAAGGGGGAAAATGGAAACGACATGGAAACTGATGTTGTATGATGGGACTGGGGCTTCCAAAAAATTAGGGGTCCCTCATTTGGGGTTCGTGTCTATCTTTTGGCCCGGCTATTCATGGAAACGAGGGGTGTCAGGCCCCATGAAAGTATGTTTGGGGTTTGGGGGGCCCCAAACCCTAAAATCTCACCCTGCTTAGTAAACCCTAAACCCTCAGGGTACAGGGATTCAGGACCCTAAGCCCTACACCCCAAAACCACACAGTAAACCCATCATGCCATCCGCTGCCACAAGCCCTGAACCCTGAACAAAATGCAGAAGCTTCTAATTTCTTTTTTATGCCGTATACCCCAAGACCAGAATGATGGTTTAGGGTTGAGGGTTTACATCACCCCCACAAGTAGGTAAACCAGTTGCCCAAACCCCCGAAAGAACCGCCCAAAAGACCATTGGTTCACCTACTTGCGGGGTTTAGGTAGGTTAAACCCTTCCTAAACCCTAAAACCCAAAACCCAAAACCCCTAAAACCCTAAAACCCAAAACCCTCAAACCCAAAACACCTAAAACCCTAAACCCTAAAACCCTAATCCCTTAAAACCCATCATGAATCCCAAGCCGCCGTCCCCAAGATCTGAGCCGTACTTGCGCATGACCTGCAGGAAGTTGTTGAAGTCGATCCTTAATCCCAGGGCCAGTTGAGTTATGGCTTAGGGGTTTAGGGTTTAGGAGTTTGGGATTTAGGGTCTTAAGGTTTAGGGTTTAGGTTTGGGTACTCTAGACCCTGTTATAGGGGAACTAAATAGGATACCTAGTGTTCCTTTAAAGGGATTATAGGGATATAGCGATAAGATCCTTAATGGCAATGACGGGGGGCCACATTTTCAATAGAACGGTGGAGACACAATGGACACAACATGGATAATGACATGGAAGCCAGGTGATGTGCGGGGTACAGGGATTGCGAGTATGGAACGCAGTCTGAGGCCTAAACAAACACAAACAACATTTTAAGGTCTATGTGAGGTACCCTATGCCATAACTATGCCACGAATCTAGGTCAGTAATGCTGGTAACTGTTTGGAGGTTTCCCAAAATCAGGTGTGTGTGTGTGTGTGAGAGTTTTGTTTTATTCATCCTTTTTTTTTGGGTGGGGGGGGGTGGGTCTCAATAATAAGGAATATGCAATTTTGGGGTCTGTGTTTAAATCCCGCTATTAAGGGACACGGTTCAGCATTTTGGGTTTCAGGGTCGGGAGGCTAAAGGTTCATGGCGGCCATCTGGTAAAGCTGCTCGAAGGTGCTATTCATATGGGCTACAGCTTCGCAAGAAACTGACTCATTCTAACACCAGCCAAACTTGCGAGATCCTTAACCCTAAACTAAACCCCTAGACCCTAAACCCATATTTTGAAAGCTTGTCCGTCCTCGTCGTCGACATTCATCCCTCCCTGAACGGAGGTACCGGCCTCTCCCGGGTCGCTGTACGCTGTATAAGAAAGTCATGGGTCGCCCTACCACCCACCCAGGTTCCCTCCTCATTAGGTTTTTAGGGCTGATCAGGGCTAAGTACGGAGGAAGCTTGGGAAGATAGCATAGACGTGGTGGTAGGGGAACTGCTAAAAAAAGGATCCATGAAGTGCTCAAATGCAAGACTACAAGTGAGGAGACTATGGTCCCCCGTAAGTAGATAGAATATGGCTTTGGGTAGATTATAACAGGATTATTGAGTTGGCTAAGCAAAACGTGGATACCCTGGAAACCCTAAGGGCACATGGGGATTTCCCAAAATCAGGGGTCCCTTTTGAGGGGTTCCCATACTAAAGACTATAATATATATATATATATATTGGGCTTTATTTGGGGTTCCCCTATTTTGGGAAACTACTTTATCGGGATCAATCGTAACAGAGCACTTTATGTATCGCAGCTGGTATGTGCATAAGGCCTTCTGTCCGGAAACTGCATGATGAGGATGTTGCATTCAGGTGCTAGGACACCCAGCCATAAGTGCGAAAATATAAAAATAGGAACTACATAATGACTGCGGGTCTAGGGTTTAGGTTAAGGGCCCAAGGCAACTACGTAGAAGCCCTTATACTCAAAACCTAAATCCCCTCATAGCCCCAGGTCGCCCCAGCTTTTGCAGCATTTAAGAACCTGGGTCCTTCGCAAAAATTCCCTAGCCTGAGGGATTTCTTCTCCAAAGCCGTACAGTAGAAGGTCTACTGTTTAGGGCTTGGGGTTTGCAGAAACAGGTTCCACAAAAATAGGGTAGCGTATGGAGTAGGGCTTCCTCCGCGCCCGCACTACCAAACTTCGACAGATCTGGATTCCACTAATGCGGACACCCATGCCAGTGCCGAATGTATGGGACTGCTCAACCATCTCTTTTTTCACTAAGTAAGTTTGATGTGTAAAGACATCACATAAGCAAGTCACATAAATTCCATTCCAAATTCTCTTGTTCTCACATTCAACAACACTCGTCAACCCCATGCAGGCATTTCCCACATACGGGATCCCTTGATGATATGCCCCCAAAGAATCCAAGTCAGAAGGATTCCGCAATTGAACCATTGCTTTTTGGAAGGACGAAAACCAAATGTCCCCGTGCAAACAGCCCAGCCCCCACAAGCCTGTTGAAGTCCATGTGTTGGAAATATATACGCTGCAACCCCTATATATCCCAAGAACCCCTATACAATCTCCATAGTTTCCATTTTCTTTTCCATTATCCCCAGTATGTCCCCAACACATATATGTATATATATATACACACATATACACACACACACACACCCTATAATCCTTTTTATCCCAACACACACACCCTATAATCCTATACCCCAATATTACAATCTCATCGTAGTCTTTTGGAAGCGGCTGCCGTTGACTGGCTGCTGGCCTGCATCAGAGTGGATGCGGCAAGCGAAGCCATTCCAAGTGCCTGAATGGGTAAATTTGGGTTATATAGGGATAATGGAAAAGAAAATGGAAACTACTATTTAGGGTATATGTAGCGGTTATATAGGGGTTATATAGGGATACTGTAAGAGTAAATGGAAACTACTACATTATGCTAGGGTATCTGAATGTTTAGATTCTGGTGGCGAGGCTAGGTTTCAGGGCTTCACTTATGGGGCTTTGGGCTTTATCTAACTCCAGGTACTACAGCTCTAAACCCGAAACCCTAAAAACCTAGACCCCTACACCCCTGAAACCCTACACTGGGTGGGTGCCGGGGCCCCTGCACCGCCTGCCTTGGCTTGCGCTGCAGTTGTCACTCGCGCCTCGCAGCAGTGTTAGATTCAGGCAAGCTATGGGGAATGCTTTGAACGGTTTAGGGTTTAGGGGGAACTATATGGGAATATGCAGTCGGGCCCTATATCTAGAATCTAGTACCTTGTGATGGGAACTCCCAAAAGCGGACCCCAAACATTTTGAAAACCACCCATCTACCTTAGGAAGCTGCCAGGCCGTTGCTTCTGAGAACCGTTAAGGCACGAGAGAACTGGGCATGTAACGATGTGTACGCCAAGACAAGACCATTCTGTTCTTGAATTCGTGGGTGCAGACAACTCCCGGAACCAAAGAACCCCTAAACCATAAGCCCTAAATCTACATCAAAAACACTCTTTGCCAGTACTTCAGGGACTGCATATGATTTTTTCGAAAGTGGGGCAACCTATGCATGGGCTTTGTCCCGTAGGCTGCATACAGTAGGGTTTAGCAGCACATGAGCTCAGTATTTCGAATCATCCCCAACCTCGTCTTTGCTTCCGGCCCCAGTTGATCCAGAGCTGCCGGCCTGGCTAGGAGATTGTTAGCACAATATTTAGGGTTTAGGGTTTAGGGTTTAGGATTTAAGGTTTGAGGTTTAGGGTGTAGGGATGTGTAGGGTTTAGGGTGAAAGGCTTGTAAGGATATTATAGATATATGTGTATATATACAGGGCTTAGGGTTTAGGGTTTAATGTTCAGGGTTTAGGGGTTAGGGTTGAGGTTTAGGCGTTTTACGATTAGCCTTGAGGGTTTAGGGTTCAGTGTGTAATGTTGTGGGTGCAGGGATGAGGGTTGAGGGCTTAGGGTCTATAGCGATTATTTTGGGCTTTAGGGTTTGGGGATTTAGGGGTTTACCTAGACCTCCCAAGTACCCATCATAAAAGCGTAAAAGCGTTTAGACCCGCTAATTTGGAGTTCCCGGCCATGATCATGAGTATTTGGGAGGTCTAGGTCGGAGCTGGGGTTCAAAAATTTGCAGATTAGTACCTGGACCCCCAAAGTATGTAGAATACTGGCCTTTTAGGCTATATTTAGGGGTTTTGGGCCATTATTCTACCTACTTTGGGGGTGTAGGTACTCTGGCATGTGCATGAGTGTTGCCAAACATAGGAGGTCTCAAAAAGAGATTAGACTCCCCAAACTGGCCCATTAATTTCTGCGAATCTCCAATTGAATGGAGCCTTACTGCGACCCGCGCTGTATTAATTTAGGAAAGTGCTCATGTACAGTCTAGATGCTCGGGCTGTTCTCTGCTAGTGTGATATCTTTTTGTCAGCACTGTAGCTAGCACCAGTCGTTGTACACCCCTAAACCCTACACCCTAAATGGTAGTTTCATACCCCATATAACCCCAACATAGCCCCTATAACCCTATACATCCCTTCAAACGGACCTAAGGTTCCCATTTGCTTTTCCATTATTCCCAATATAACCCCAATCTGGATTGCTGTTAAGGAACTTAAATTAAGTTACCTTAATGGGTATACATAGTAAGTAATAGGGTTCCCCCAATGTAGTAACTTAATTTAAGTTCCTTAACAGCAACCCAGCAATGGGTAGACCATGACAGATAGAAGGTCATGGCCCAACAAGAGAGCAAGGGCCAACTCCAGGTTCGGTTCACAGGGGGAAACTGGAAAAGAAAATGGAAACCCTAGGTCCCCTTAAAGGATCTATAGGGTTATAGGGCTTATATATAGGCTATATGGGATACTGGAAAGCAAAATGGAAACTACTATAGTAAGATGGGTCATATAGGGATAGTGACAAATAAATGGAAACTACTCTAGTATATATGGGCTATGTACTAATGGAAAAATGGAGACTACTCTAGTATATATGGGCTATGTACTAATGGAAAATAAAATGGAAACTACTATAGGAAGATATGCCATATAGGGATACTGGAAAGTAAAATGGAGACTACTCTAGTATATATGGGCTATGTACTAATGGAAAATAAAATGGAAGCTACTATTTAGGGTTTAGAGTCCTAAACCCTAAACCCTAAGCCCTAAACCCTATTTGGGGCTTAGTGCTGGGAGCGGTCTGGGGCTCGAAAGCGCTACGTTCACCTGACGTAGATGACAGGTTGGTGGAGGCAAGTTGTATAAACAGCCTCTTCAGAGAGGCATAGGGTTTAGGATTTTAGGGTTTAGGGTTCAGGGTTTAGGGTAGACAGCCTCTTCAGACAGGCTTAGGGTTAAGGATTTTAGGGTTTAGCGGGCACTCCTTATGGTCACATCTAGAGCCTTGTGCCTCATTGGTGCTAAGCCTTCTATAGCCAAAAGTCAGGCCCTTGGATGTTCTACACCAAAACCGAAACCCGACAC
The DNA here is from genome assembly GCA_905231905.1 of Symbiodinium pilosum. Lineage (NCBI taxonomy): Eukaryota > Dinophyceae > Suessiales > Symbiodiniaceae > Symbiodinium > Symbiodinium pilosum. Next base: position 80,393 of record CAJNIZ010005625.1, on the reverse strand, counting down.
GGCGACTGCGAACACATTAAAGATACACGTGTACCCCCAATTCAATACAGTTTAGTTGTCATTACCCGTACGTTATGCGACATAACCCATAAAACTTAGGTAGTTGGGGTTACCGGAAACCCCATATACTCCGATATATCCCTACATATCCCCAGTTTCCACTTTATTTTCCATGTTCTCTCCTTTATTACTGAGCTACTATCCCTAAACGCTACCCCTGGTTGCAGGCCCGGCCACAACCCAAAACCTCAAGCCAGGGTCGTGTTGTCATCCTTTTGGCGCCACGATTCTTCTTGTCCAAGGTGATGCTCTCAATAGATTCAGGGTTTGGGTTAAAGTGTGGAATTTTTCTGTCTGGAAAACAGTAATGCGCCCAAAAGACCCTCCGTCCCAAACATTGACCTCAATGCAGGAATAACCCAGCCTAAATCCTGAAGCCCGTCAACTTGCATGCTAAATCTGAGACCCTACGCAACACAGCAGTTCCCATCCCAGCTTGAATCCTGCCCCCCTTCATTCGTTAAGTGTTGAACATTTCTACCTATCCCTCAAGAGGCCCAACAGAAGGCTCCTCTCTCGCTTGAAGCGATTGTGCTTTCCGCTAATCTACATCCTCTTCGGGACCCTTAAGCACTTAAAGCAGCCGCTCCCGAAAAGTCCAAGTGGATAATTGCCATGTAATGCCCCAATAACTGTACCTACTGTTGCCCAAATCCGACGTAGGAAGGTACTGAATACGTGGACCCCAAACCTCAAACCGTATATGTCTTGTTATACCTTCATATATCCCTTTAAGCTCTAAACCCCATTTACCCCTGCATAACCCTATATATCCCTTGAAAGGGACCTAAGCCCTAAACCCTATGTATCCTGATACACCCTAAACCCTATAAAACCTAAACCCCAAACTCTAAACCCTGTATACCCCTATATACACCTATAAAAATAGACCCCCCCCACGTACCCCTGTATACCCTGATATACTCCCACATGAACCATTGTCTAAACTCCTAGTATCCGCCTTAATAACGCCTAACATACTCCCCTATATAAGCCTAAACCCTAAAC
>CAJNIZ010005625.1:44584-69499 GCA_905231905.1 Symbiodinium pilosum | reverse complement strand
TTAGGGTTTAGGGTCCACCCAAACCTTCTCAGAGTCGTATATACCTTTGGCTTAGAATGCCGGGCGTTATAAACGGAATTGTCGCCTATCGACTGAAACATCCCTGCTGGGGCTGCTCGCCAAAACCTTCATACCCATGAAGCGGTTTCGATTGGAAGGAAGCAGATATGAGAATATGGGATCATACAGCTTACGCAAGGTCGCTACAAGTATCATGTAGGACATGCGCCCAAGCGCATGAAACATAAGATAACGTCTGCGAATGCGCAAACCGAACGGATTCTAGAAACACTGCGGCAGATTGAGAGAGGACTGCGTGTGTGTTCGCGGGAACTCCCTGTACACAGGTCTACACAATTCATAAGTTAGGTGCGTTCCATTGCTTCCGGGTTTGGGCGCAGGATAAGCTTGTGGATCTATGTGTGGGTACATACATAAATACCCCTATACATGCCTGTAGTAGCCCGTATACCCTAAACACCCTTTTCCCGGGGGCGACATGGGATTCTTTGTGAGTCTGGGGAGGGAAACATCATCCGAGGAACGTGTGGCCGAGCATGCAGGACTGCCGCCTGAGCACTCCATAGAGTTTAGCGTTTAGGGTTTAGTCCACACTTTAGGACCTCGGGGGCTGTAGGCTTCGGGTTGTAGGATGTTGCAAGGTTTCGAGGGGATGGTTTGGGTCTAAGGGTTTTAGGGGCGGGGGGTTTGGGCTTTAGGGTGTCCAGGGCGCTTCTTTACGGATTCCCCGGCCCCGCACTACCACCTTTGGCAGATTCTCATTCCCACTTTTTTGCCTCAATATACCTTAAGTGCCCTTACATACGCGCAGATCAGGGGTAAACGGAGGGGGGGGGGGGGNNGGGGGGGGTGTTGTTTAAGGGGTAGGGAACCCTGGGGTGCCAGCCAGGCTTGTGGATTTGTATAGGGTTTGGGATTTAAATAGGATTTAGAATTCAGGGTTTGCCGTTTGCTGAGGTATGAGCCCTAAACGTTAGGCTTGGATTTAGAGCTCAGCGTCCACAACTTCTGCCTGCACGCCTCTGCAATGACACATACAAGCCAAAAAAAACCTTGGCCCTAGGCCCACACAACTCCTAAACCAACCACTGGGTCGGAGACTCTTGAATTACCTCAATTGGACCCTCAGAACTACAAGTGTATGGTTAAGAGGTAAGTACTGTCTCCAAAGTAATATTCCATCGTCACTGCTCTTACCCTTGCAGTGGGTCTCCCGCCATTATGCCAAGAACCTGCAGCCTTGACGCTAAACCTAGAGTGGTAGACGGTTCAGGGCTTATTGTGGACATGATATGTGCTTCATGGTTGTTAGGTCGTTCTTTCAGGTTCTATCAGAAAACTCAATTGCGTATCAAAATACATTCCGGAACCCCTGGCCATGCTTTCATAAGGAAAAGAATAATAAATAAGATGCATCCAGCAACTTACTGGTGCTTAGTAGGGAATAAGGGAATAAATATACTACATTGAGATTATATTCCTTCATTCCCGCTTAAGAAGCAATAAGGCAAGCAAGGGGTGGAGTTATTCCTTGATAATTCGCCCCTTAGATGACCATCTTAAAACACTGCTGGATTTTTGGACATGTTATACTAGAGGTAAATAAGGGCAGATTAGATTGCTAACATGCTCCCTGTACTTCAGTCTTGTACGCCGGCCTTCAGTTTGCTCGAGGCTTGTTTCACATCATACGTTTTTCGACACATGAGTGACATAGGTGTCCAAATCCAGAATGGTTACTAGCCAGATATGCAAAAAAAGGCCAAAAAACATCCTGGACAGGCGCCTCCGCAAACCTTTTGCGCCCTCAGCCCTCAAACCAACGAACCATGTTTCCCAGCTCATATAGGCCCTGTAACCCCCTCGCAAGGGACAATACATGTCCCCCAAATCCTAAATCCCAAGCCCAGCTCATAGAGGCCCTACAACCCCCTTTAAACCTACATCTTCCCCGCTAAACCCGCAACCCCAAACCCTAATCCCTAAACCCTGAGCACTAAACCCTAAACCCTCAACTCTAAACACTCAACCCTAAACCCTCACCCCCAATCCCTGAAATGCAGGGCAAGGTGCCAAGAGCTCTGATTCTTCGAGACAGGAATCCATGTTCTCATCAGCTGCCACAAACGCATCCCAGAGCCTGGCTGAGTTTTTTAAGGAATAGGGATTAGGGTCTAGGGTTCAGGGTTTAGGGTCTAAGGTTTAAGGTTTAGGGTTTAAGGTTTGAGGTTTAGGGTTTAGGGTTTCAGGTTTAGGGTTTAGGGGTAATATTTTTTGGTGGTGGAACCTGGTAAGATAATGTTCCTTATATAAAATACTATACCCCAAAAGGAGGATACAATCTTACTCTATATGGGGTACAATAGCATCCCAGAGCCTGGCTCAGTTTTCTAGGGATTATGGGGATTAGGGTTTAGGGGGTAAGGTTTAGGGTTTAAGGTGTAGGGTTTGGGGTTTAAGCTTTAGGCTTTGAGGTTTAGGGTTTAAGGTTTAGCGGTCTGAAGGATTTAGGAGTTTAGGGTTCCGGGGATGGGGAGCGTAGGGTTGAGTTTTTGTGGCTTAGGGATGAATTTGAGTTTAGGGTTTAGGGGGTTAGGGGGTTGGGGGTCAGGGGTTTCGGGGTTGGGGGTTTCTGCCCTGAGGGTTTTCTTGAGGTAGGCACATTATGAAGCACCAGCGTCATCCGCAATAGCAATGAAGAAAGACGATGGATAAATAGGAAATTACCAAGCTAGAACTTAAAAATTGTGCCGCGCAGGTTCCAGGTTTGCACTGCTTATTGGTAAGGAATGATAAAGGCGATGGAAGCGACAACAGGGCTCTGTTCTGGAGTGTGGTACGCCGTGGTGGTCTGCATGTTCAATGTTTTTTTCGCGGCTGTAGAAGTTTTTTTAGATTTTGAGAGTTGTCTACTGCAGTTCACCCTTATCCTAGTTAGGTTTTCCCCCTAGCAGAGCTAATGTGACATAATAGAAGTTCGATAAATGCTGCTAAGTATATCGATAGAGTCCTCACCAACATGACCAGTTTATCTCAAATTGGTTGTCATATCCATGTTGCTGGCGGCAAGATTTAGATGGGTATGTGTAAATAACACGCCAAGATCGGCGGAGTCTATGAGACTATTTCATGGAAGCTTAGAGAAGTTCAGGCTGGAGAAGCACTCAGGCAGGAGGCTGTACAGGAGTTCTCCTGCAACATATAGCATTTGTGACGAAGATCTTTATACATATTTGCATTTTCTAGAGAGATCTTCCTAGATTATGTTTCATTAACAGCAAAAAAATGATATTTTCTGCTGAAATCTGAACCCCACAAATACACAGCGCCAGGGCGTACTGTTCACTAGATTAAGGGTGCGGAGGAGTGGATCCCTCTACTAGCCCCTACATATGTGCTTCTCTTCCATTCCTTCATTCCCCACTAGCGAACGGCAAGCATTGTTGTGTAGAGGGTTGGGGCTTGGCTTTAGGGCTCAGGGTGCGGTTTGGGGCTTGGCTAGGCATGCGGTTTGAGATTTGGGTTTAGGGTCCCTACACCCTAAACCCTTAAACCCTAAGCCCTAGACCCCTCGGGTTTATGGCTTAGGGTGCAGGTTGGAAAAGGTTGCGAATCTTGGGTGTCCAGGATCTGCGGCTCCAGGGCTCTGCCTAATAATAACTGGGGTGGATTCCTTAGCAAGCCTTATAGTACTGTACATATAGGGGTAATATTGGGTTTATATGGGGATATAGGGGTTATATATAGGGGCCATATTAGGGTTATATGAGGATGCTTCGAGCTCTACTCAAAGCTAGCAAAGAGTGGTGGATTGCAAGGATCTTTGTCCTTCATTCAACTAAGAAGTTCTAAAAACAATGTCTTTTTGAATCTCTGTAATAAGGGATACAGCATGTTGTGGTCTACTTCGCGGTTTCCTGTTTGTGGAAACCATCAGACTTGATGGTCTCTTGCGACAGCGCTTTCAGACCCCTAGGGCTATTTAGAGAATCTCTAAGCAGTGCAAGGAGACTATAGGGAGGCCCTTTAGGGATTAGTTAGGAGATTCATTAGAGAAGCTACCATTTCCAGGGGCCCTGCTTCTAGGTGACGGGTGGTAGCTTTGACATGAGGACTTTCCGCTGGCAGTTAAATTGTGAAGACCTTTAGGAATGGGAGCCCCCTGAGGGACCGCATGAGCTGCAGTAAATATTTCCTGTATACTCAATTTACCTAGGTCCCTACTGCGGAATATCGTTGGGACTATACTAAATTACCAAGGGATCCCTACTTCAACCCTCAATTGTTTCTTGGTACCCCCATACTGACAGTAGTTACTATCTCAACAGAATTCCTACATAGACCCAGTTTCCAGGTCATGTTCCAATTTATTTTCCATTTGATTCCCCATTATACAATAGTTTCCACTTTCTCTTCCATTACCCTACACTAAACCCTAAACCCGTACTTTGCGGAATTTGATTTGAAAGTTTTTTGCGAACGTGAAGGTTGGAGCGGTCAGGAGGTCAAGGCTATAGGGCTTAGGGTTTGGGGTTTAGGACCCCATTGCAAGGGCGACCAAACACGGACCGGGTTTTGTGATAACCCCGCCATTTGGGGTTGCGCGAGGGGTTTAGGTGGTGGGTAGGGTTGTTGCAGACCTGACATTCAGATAGCACGTAGCCACGGTCCACTAAGTCCGGCGCCTCATGTACTCCTCCTCGCCGTAGCCAATCTGAGCTGAACAATAGATACACGGAACTGGGTGGGCTTGTCTTAAGCTTTGTGGGTTACAGGTATGAGATCGGTGTAGTGTTTAAGGTTTAGGGTGTGGGGCTTAGGTTTTCGGGCTTCTGGGACTTGGAAGGTTTTAAAAACACCATCATTACCACTAATTTCCAAACTCAAAGATCACACTGCTTAATCTCGGATTAGTGCTTCCCACTGAGAAGGTCCTCAACGATCCAAGATACATCCAGGCTGCAAGGCATGTTTGGGGACTTTGGCGAACTTCGCATCCTTTCTGAATCTTTGGACACATACGTGACCGGTATGGCCAAGAAGTCCCCCGAATTACACTCCAGCGTGCCAATCATAGTCATAGCCCTCCTCTAACCCCAAAAGGGGTTAATTTCCCTGCGGATCCCTCCGGCTAGTATCATACCGCCCCACCCAAATAACAAACACCCAAGAATATAGCGCCATTTTGTGTCAAGGGGATTATTCGTCATTAGAGGTGTGCGTTTGGGGGGGGATTCTAAGGCCGGGATGGTATGATGAAGGCTTGAAAGCTTGAGCGTGAAGGCTTCAGCGCCTGCGTACGTTGAGGGCTCGCATCAAACACATCTTTAAACCGTATAAGCTATAGTCTAAACTTCTAGTATCCCTCCTAATACCCCCTTTAATACTCCCCTATAGATACCCCTATATAACCCCCTTCGGGGAATTTTTGAGACTATAGCTCATTGATACCTGAATCCCTTTTTGCCCACCCAGCTCAGACCTTAAACCCCAAACCCTACTTGGAAGGTCAGGGGGGACTTAGTAAGTAGGTTAATAGCCCCTATAAGCCACATAATAACCCCAACTATTCCCATTATCAACCTACTTACTAAGCCCCCATGACCCGAAACCCTAAACCAACCCCCCTCCACCCTGGGGTCTTTGAAAAAGCCTCGTTCCATCCCAGGCACACGCTGAGCTTCGTCCATGTTGCCTCGGTCTTTTGCACCATAGGGTTGGTTCCCTGAAGGGTTCAGGGTTTAGGGCCCTTTAAAATTTTCCTCGGACGCCAAAGACCTGTCTAGAAATTCTCGAAATCGTACAAAGATCTATACTTGGAGTCCTACAGTCCAAGGTCTTTTGGGTCCGCGCTTGAGTTTAATCCCCAAATTTCCCCAACTCCTATACCCTAAACTACCCTGGATAGGTAGCTTCCATTTTCTGACCATGAACCCCATATAACTCAAATCCTAAACCCTAAACCCACTGGTACTCAGGCTGGCCGGCGCAGTTTTATATCGACCTGAGCTTCTGAGATCCCTCCTCCGTAGAAACTCTGCACCATTTAAATATCCGAGGGTTCTGAAATCTAATGGAAAAGAAAATGGAAACTATAGTTTGTTGGGGTTATATTGGGGTTAATCGCAGCCACAAATGGTTTCAGGTGGAGTAGTTGATCAAGACCTTTCGTCATCTTCCCAAAACGCAGCCCCATGAGGAGCCATAGCCCCGTTTAATGGACTGATTGATCTTCGCACTGAGCTCTCTCCTGGGCCCCTGAACCTAGTCCCACAAGAGGTACCATCTACCATTTCAGCCCATCTGAGCTCTAACCCTAAACCCTCAACCCCCACCCTAAAACCCTAAGTCCTAAACCTTGAATCCTACACCCTCAACCCTACACTCTAAACCCTCAACCCTACACCCTGCGATTCGCGAAGTGCCATCATGAAAGGACCCCTCGTCCTGTGCTCAAGTTAAACCTGGTGGAGAAAGGAATGGACAAGAACATGGAAACTACAATTCTTAATTATGACTACAAAACCCGAAGCCCTGAACAACAAGATTCTTAAGAGTAAGGGGTTTTCGCGAAGTCAGGGAATGTGGAATCCAGAAACGGATCCTTGCAGCGGCACCCACACCCCGTCTTCCTTCATTCAATATTCCCGTCTACTCACCAGTACCGTAACTTTTCCCTCCCTCAAGCTCTAGTAGAAAGAAATTACACCGAATATACTGGTAGGTGGTTCATGAATCTCGAATATACCGGGCATATTCAAGGAAAAAGAAGCGGTAAGTTCCTGAGGTTTCGTGATTTCTGATCTGCTGCAGATTTGCCCACGTGCTGCATCTTCCGAATCCGGTCTGCAACGAACTTGGCAAACTCCAAGTACTCTTCCAGGTCTAGCTCTCCGGAGCCTCGTAGGAACAGTTGGAAGCTTTCCCAAAATTAGGGCTCCTTCTTGGGTGGTGGGCGGGGGGGGGGCAATAACAAGGATTAGAATAGTTTTGGGATCTAACTTGGATTCACGGTTTATGTAAACGACCAGTTCTTGTTGTTGTGCTACTGCCCTCTGGTAACACGGTAACAAGCACCCCCATTTCCTACTAGCCAAAACTCCCGGCCATACATGCTGGTGCGCTTATGCTATCAGGGTGTGGGGGGATGACTTGTTGAAGAGGAAGGGTTAACAGGTATGTTGCAAAAAGCCGGTGCCCTACAAACTTTTGTGGTAACTACACGGACTGTATGCTATAACTTGGACATGACTTGGGTAAATATAACTACCTTATTGGTATACAACCCAATCCTCACTACTTTATAACCTAGGAAGAAGGAGAAACCCGTCCCCAAAAAGCACGAGGTGTTTGGAGGGGGTTTGAGACAACAGCATGGAACAAAACAAAAGCTCAGGAGACGTCAAGACTTTGATAAAGGACTATCGCAAAGGGGCCTAAGGTACCTGCATAGTATGAGGTACGGCTTCTGCAGCAGGATCTTTCCTTCACCTCGGAGCCCCGCCTGGGGTTTAGGGTTTAGGGCAAAGTCACGCAACAGTACCTACCTCTGGCGAATTAAGGAACGGATCCTTCTAGCAGTCCCTCCGTTATCCCCAATGATAGGTTTTGCCATTCTCTTCTCAATTACCAGATATATACCCACTAGCCTCTCTTTAGCCCTAATATCCACTTCATTGTCCGTGTTCTTCTCCATTTGCTTCTCCAATGTAGTAGTATGGTAATTCCCATCTTCTCTTCCCTTCCTTTGTTGCCTACTTACCTGAGGCAAGGTTCGGGCCGCCAACAGAATCCTGCGCGGGCCTCGTTTTGCTAAAAGAAATGAGGACGTGAAACAGGAGGAAAGTGCCACATTCTCCAGGGCAATTATAGGACTACTGTAAGGATCTACTCTTTCATTCCTTGCTAACCAGTGGTAAGTTTGAGGTCGGTTAGGGAAGTGTGTATCCGGTGTAGGGTATGTAGCACCGGCATAGACAAAGAAGCTCCATCTCAATCTATGACTCTATGACTTAATACTCTGCTTTCACAGGTGTTGCTCCCTTCAACGCCAACATCAAAGCCCCAAACCCGCAGGCCCACATGCCAAGACAGCCCTACACTCACCACACTGTTGGAAACTGTTATTGACCATGAAAAGGGTTCATTTACTCTGTATGAGGTTTTACAGCGTCACCTCGAAGCCCTTTGACTAGGAATTGCGGAGGGAAATAAATCAACAGTACACTAGATCTGGGTTCGCGCATGGGCTCGCATGGCCAAACTCCACAGGCAGCAAGACATAGTCATGCTAGTACACTCCCCTGAGCAAACATAAGATTCCGTTATATAACCTCCTTTAAGAAGTTTAGACTCTCGCTCTTATGAGCTCGAAAGAGCCCTGTAAAAACAGATTGCGCTTCTCATGCACCCTTTTCTCTGTAAGGGACAAGAGCAATCGTATTTCCTTTGCATCCTGGTTGTGAGTAGGAAACGAAAGGAATGGATCCCTATAGTAGCTGCTACATGACCCCCCACGATCTGATAGTTTCCATTTTGGTTTCCATTCCTTCACTCCCTACTAACAACCAGCAGGTGTAGAGGCCCCGTTCACGTCCAAACCTCTCTCCACAGCTGTTTAGGGTTTTGAATTTAAAGTTGAAGTTGAGGGTTGTCAAAGTATACAAGGAGCCATCTTCGTCGAACTCTTCGACGAGCCTTGGGATCATTTCTTGCCTCAGATAACTGGATGTCTTGGATCGTATGTCTACATGAGTGCCAGCCAAATCTCATTCAGAGCGCGAAGACCATACCAACGAGTAGTAGGGTGGGCTCCTTTCAGTTATCTGGGGGTATCGATGGTTTTCGCCACGAAAACAGGATATAGAATCTCTCGACCAGCCTCTTCCATACAATGACTGCCACACTCAAATTAAGGTAAGTAAGTCTATATGCTTTGTAAACAAGTAATGTACATATTAGGAGGGCGCGACATTGTTCAAAACTATTGAGCAGGTTCTGCGGGGACCTTGGGAACTATCTTGAACATGTTCTAGGTCGACTAGCAGACATTCTCTGCCGACAAGACAAACTGCACCAAGAGATCTTGAACGGATGGTAGTCCGGTGACTTGTAGTCAAGCCTTAATTCCTATGCTTCTTGCAGCTGGCTGCATCTGTTTGGTCGTCGGCTCAATGCCACATGCCGCAAGGCAGTCCATACACTCCTGCCGTTGATTCTCTACTCTAAACCCGAAACCTAAAACCCTAAAGGTTAACTACACCAACCCACAGAATGAGCACCCGATAAGTATCATATGTCTATAACACGTTCCGAATTTTAGGAATTGGGGTAACTGAAATCCCCTTACTTCGTTGCAGACAAGTAGGATTTGTGGCTCAGGGTTCTTAAGACCCAGTTGCCGAGTTCCCTGGCCAAACGAAGATTTGGGGTTCAGGGTTTTGGGCTTATGAACCGAAGAAGTGTGAAGTTTACTTACGCAGCTACTAAGAAGCTCTTAAGCGCGATGTCTTTTCGGGTTGCGAAACGCCTGTGGGTGAATTGCGTGACAGAAATACAGGGAGTGCTAGTGTTGAACTACATGAAAGTCCCAGTCATGTGGCATACTCCCAGTACTCTCGAAATAGTCTGAAGAGTGGCTATGTGGGCTCCAGGTTTGTTCCGGAATGGGTCTATACGTAGGACCATTGAATAACCTGAAGCACCTAAAGACCTGAACCCTACATGACTATAGATTAGGAAGACCCCCCACCCTATAATAGCAGGGGTTAGGGAGCATAGCAACTATATCGCCTCTACACTGAGGCCATTCGTCTCATCTGCATCAGTAGCGGCGAAGACATCTCCAATAAGCTCCACTTCAATCCTTGGATCCCCAGGGCTTACATGGCTTGGGTTTAGGGTTTAGGGCCTAAGCCCTAAACTCGGAGGTTTCCAAATGGGCGTCTTGTTTAGGGGAATTGCGGAACTTCAGTGTATGAAGATTAATGTAGGGTAAGCCCTAAAACCTAAACCTACGCCCTATACCGCAGTTATACGTTCCATGTACGGGCCATTGTATTGCGAGATGCCTTATATATGCTATAGTCTAAACTCCGAGTATCCCCCTTAATACCCCGTATAATGTGTGGTTTAGGATTTAGGATGTAGGGTCTAAACTCCTAGTATCCCCCTTTGATAAACCCCCTATAATCCCGTATATAAACCCTGTTAATGGAGTTTAGACTATAGATTAGGAGGACACCTCCACTCTGTAGTAGTGGTATAAGAGGAATATCGAAGGACCCTGATACAATCTTTACCATCCTGTGTTGTCACCATTGCAGGGTGGAGGGTCCACCTAAACTGTAGATAATATGATCTTTATAGCCTGCATTTTTTCAAAGTTCACTGGAGGAGTACTGAGCGTTTCGCGTAAGGACTTTGACAAGCCTCAAGGGTGTGATTTCGTCTTCGGGGAGGAGAGTAGGGTTATGTATGTCCCACAATGTCAAGGCGACCTACAGTACCCAGTGACTAAACCCTAAATCCCTAAAACCTAAACCCTATGTAACCCCTATATAATCCTTTTCAAGGTACCCCTAATTTTAGAAGGCCCTTAACCCCTAAACGTTAAACCCTAAACCCCAATGAAAATCCAACTGAAGTTCCAGAACCTCAATCAAAAAGCCTGCCCGCCGTACTCAAAATACCAAAGCCCATCGAAACCAAAAAACGTGGCAACCCTCTCCAAACCCCAACTCGAACTTATTAAGGTGACTTTGATAACCCCACCTCTACTATGGTGAACTTGGAACCCTGGTGAAAAATACATTTTGCTTTTCTCTGGGATTATAATAAGCAAAAAGGAGAAACTATTTCAAAATACCCCTCATCGTAAAGTGTAGGTACTGCAACAGTAATATGCTAGCCATAGGGTCTGTGTTTGGGGGTTAGTACAACCAAGATCTCCTTATTGCAAGTACCTGGGCCCTAAACCCTAAATTGGCCAAGAGCCACTCCTTACAAGTGTCCTCTCATTTTAAACAGTTCTGCCTAAGTCGGAGGCTCGGCAGGGGACCATTGCTGCACTGGCATTTTCAACCCTAAACCCTGAAGCCTAAACCCTAAACCTTAAAACCTAAACCTTAACCCCTATGTCAACCCTGACCCTAGAGCTGCAAGTCTGCATATGCTACGTACCTGAGACCTTGAAGGCTTACTCTAACCCCTAAACCCATAAGCGAAAGTTTAGGGGTTTATTTTGGCTATGAGGACCCGGGAGGTGAACAAGATATACCCTACGCCTTGAACCCCAATCCCTAAATCGTAGTGTCTAAACCAACCCCCGCAATCCCTCAACTCTTAGCCCCTTCAACCCTAAACCTTAAATCCCTTATCCCTGAACCCCAGTTAAAAACCAGTAAAAGCTGGTGTCTGGCGAATCTGCGTCATGATTCGGAAGACCTGGAGGTTTGAACTGCTTCGGGTTTAGGGAATTGTAACTAAGGTTCCAGTTTAAGGTTTAGGGTCCAGGGCCTGGGGCTTTAGGTTAATATGGGCTTAGGGCTTTGATGATTGTGGGTATAACGGTTAGGACTTATGGGGTCTAGGGTTAATAGTGTTTATGCTTTACGAGCAGAAGGCAGGGTGTGGGAGAGGTTTTCTCTTGGGTGCCTTCTTAAGGGCTCAAGAAGGGGAATCGGGTTTGGAGTCTAGGGTGCTGGGGGGTTCTCACTATGAAGACAACCCATTTGGAGGGTTGCCAAAACCACATCTTCAGCATGACACAATTTTGGGTCTACGTTGGGGTCCCCTCATATTCATGGAAACTGCCATTTGGCGAGACAAGCATGCCGACACGCCTCAAGTGGGACCAGCAACGAGAAAATCTTCATGCAAACCTCAGGTCAAGCCACTTGCCCCATGCTACCAAACCTACTTGGAGAATCATGGGGCTTAGTAAGTAGGCTAATCAGGGGGGATAGCTGAGGTTCTTGTATGGTTTACCGGGCTTGTTAACCTACTTACTTAGTCTGCCTGACCCTCCAAATACGTCCGTTTGAAGTTGACCTTGTGGCTTATACGTTTAATGGGAGGACCCTCCACCCTGAAATACGACTATATTCTGTATTGAATGGGTCCCTGATGTAACCTTTATTATCCTCTTTATTATCCCTTATAGTCACTATTGCAGGGTGGGGGATCCTCCTAACTTATACTACGGTTTAAACGGTTTAAAGTAACTTCAAAGGGTAAGCGTCATCCTCTCGACACGCACACCAAGATGTCAGATCCTGTGGAAAGCTCAGAACCCCTACACACCCAAAACCAGCATTTCTCAAACTCAGCATCCCCGGTATACGCCGAAAACGTAGTGATTCACATGAATTAGCTAAGAGCACTTATGTTTTTCAAAGGCCATCTTGGAGGTGCTCACAAAATCACATATTGGCCCCTCAAATAAGCAGGCTGCTTACAAGCCCCATGTTCTTCCAAGGTGCCCAACCCTAAACCCTCACCCCAGAACCATGAAACAAGTTTCTGCCTCTCAGAACCCCGAATCTTGCTTGCTTAAGCTTGCCGCCTGTCGGAAATCGAAATGCGCTCGCTCCACAGCATTTGGATCGTGAAGGTCATAGCCTCGAGGATTAGGGCTTAAGATTTGGGATCTGGTATTTTCCCAAAATAGGGGGACCCCAATATAGACCCCATAATGCTATGCAATCCTTAACACAGGGACCCCCAAAAAGGTACCCCAAAATTTGAGGAAACCCCCATTTACCCTAAACCCAGAAACCTGGCGTTGTAGCTTGGCTTGGAGGCTGAGGCTGAGAGCTTACCGTCTGAGATCTAGAACCTAGGGTTTAGGGTTTAGGGTTTAGGGTTTGGGGATTTAGCGCTTGGGGCTAGGGTTACCCTAATCCCTAAACCTTAAGGTAGACCCCGGATTCATAAACCCCTCCCCCTTAATAGGGATTGTAAGAGGGATGCTAATATTTAGTCCCCTAAAAGGAGGAGGTTTCTTAATCACGGGTCTACATTAAACCCTCTTCCCTAAACTCTAAACCTTAACCGGGTAGGATGTAAGATCCACCTTAAGTAGATAGAATATGGATTTGGATATATTAAAAGATCCCCATATACCACCATACTCTATCTACTTAAGAGGGACTATAATCCCTAAACCTTAAACCCTATACCCTAAACCCTGAACCCTAAACCCCATACTCTATCTACTTAAGTTGGGATTTAACATCTGTGGCTTCGCGCGGCATGAAAATACGAGAAGCAGCCCGTAGGGTGAAGCTGCCTGAAGGTCCACCAAACCCTAAACCGTAAATCCTAAACCCTAAACCCTAAATCCTAAACCCTGAGCCCTGATCTGGTTTAGACAGGATTCTCCACTATATTTGGGTTTTAGATACCCTGAACGTAGAGCTTTTCGACAGCCGTTCACTGGTTAACATCTCCCTACCCCTGGCCCGTAGCATTTAGGGTTGGGGCTTTAGGGTTTAGGCCCTATCAACCCTCAACCCTGACCCGGTTGCAGCTGTGGCGCCCTCTTCCATCATCTGGGGGCCTGAGACGTTCGCGCGTGCGAGGGAATGTCCGGCAGTGTTTAGGGGTTTATAGGGCTTGCGGTTTGGGGCTTTTAGGGTTTACAAGGCTTAGCGTTTAGTATGGATGCTTCCCCCTTTTGATGTGTCTCCTAGGGAACCTCAAGCGTTACCTGCTATGTGTTGTAAGGACCTCTGGATTAAAAGTCCATGTTTCAGCTTTATAATAACGGGCTTTGGGGGGTTATGGGCTGGAAGCGGCAGTTATAGCTTCTCAATGGTCTAGTCTTCAGCACGAACTTTTAAAATAACAGCAAGCATAACTCCGAACCCTAACCCCTAAAGCCTACATGCCTTGCACACATGACTTCCCTACCCCATGAATTCCTCAAGACCTGCACCCAGATGTCTTCGCCAAATCAAGCAAGTCCACGGCAATTAATATTAAGCAGCTCGAAACCTTCAGCTGACGTACACCACCCCCTGACCCCGCTAAATCCTAAACCTACATGCCTAATCGCATGCCCTGCAGCCTTCCGTCTCCCACAGTACCTTGAAAATTCATTGGATCCTATACCCCCTCCAGCGTAGCGCCCCAGCCCAGATGACGGCCAAATGAAATTTCATCGAGGGCTTCTCAATGCTTCTCCAGACCCCTTTCGGGGGGAAGTGCACGACCGTGTCAGGTCTTAGGTTTTAGAGTTTAGGGTTTAGGGTACGGAAAGCGACTTGCGAAAACAAGCTAACCCTACACAATCGTTGTCCAAAGAACCTAGGACCATCCTTAAACCCTAGTCCCCATTAAGTAGATAGAATATGGGGTATATGGGGCTCTGACTATACGAATTATACCCAAAGCCATATTCTATCTACTTAAGGGAGACTATAGACCTAAACCCTGAACCCCTAAATCCCTAAATCGCAAACCCTTAACATCTGGGTTGGCCCCTAGAACCCTTTGAAAAATATTAGTATATAGGGTCCCTTATTAAAGCCATTAGGGAAAACATGAAACATCCCAGGGGACTACCCAGACATTGGTCATAATTTCTATTCCGTCAGAATAATCATCCCTTAGTCTCAACCCATACACTCCATTAAGGTTTAGAGTTTAGGGTTTAGGGTACCCATACACTCCAAACTCCACGTGCCACTTGGGATCCCTGCTAAGGGTTATCCTTTGGGTGCCTAACTAGGGTTTAGGGTTGAGGGTATAAGGTTTGGGTTTAGGGTTAACCCTTAGGTACCTAGTCATAACAATAGTTTAAGCGAATCCCAAACGGTTCAGGGTCCAAAGTCCAAGCTAAATTTCAAGGAGAACTTGCGGTCCTTTCCTACCTGGCTTCAGGGCCTATGTTCGTAGACCCTAAACCCTAAAACACTAACCCCCAACCTTGGGGCAATCCCCCATCCAACACTGGGGGGATTTTCCCTCAACTATGAAAAAACCACCCACCCCCCAATATTGAAAACATACCATTGTGGCATACCATGACAATAACATAAGCGAACAAAATACCATTGAGGGGGCTAGGAGGCTCTAAGCCCGAAACCCTAAACACAAC
This sequence comes from Symbiodinium pilosum, assembly GCA_905231905.1. Classification (NCBI taxonomy): domain Eukaryota; class Dinophyceae; order Suessiales; family Symbiodiniaceae; genus Symbiodinium; species Symbiodinium pilosum. Next base: position 54,375 of record CAJNIZ010005625.1, on the reverse strand, counting down.
ACGCTAGGAGACTCTAAGCCTTAAACCCTAAACCACCCCACCCCAAACCCTACAAAACGGGTCAGTGTGAGAGTGCGCTTTTTCCACATTTTCTAGCGAGTCTAATATAAGTTTCTTTTGATTTCGTGCAAAAATTCACTCTCACAGCGACCCGGGCTCAAACCCTAAACCCTAAAACCTAGACCCTAAAACCTAGACCCTAAACCCTAAGCCCTAAGCCCTAAACCCGAAACCGCGTGGGGTAGACTCAGGCCGGGTGCTCACTTCGCCAGACGCGATGGTCCGGAGCTTCTCACGGAAGCCCGGTGCCCGATGCTGCACCAAACCGCAATCCTTTGAAGGCTTAGGGGTTTAGGTTTTTTTGTGCGTGGGCTAGGGTCTAGGGTGTAGGGAGTTTACCTTATTTTTGTGTGGGTCAGGGTCTAGGGTGTAGGGAGTTTACCTTTTTTTTTGTTGTTTTTGTGGGGTTAGGGTCTAGGATGTAGGGAAGATTGCAGCAAAACCTTCCATCGACTCCCCAAGTGAGAGCACCAGGAGGGTCTTTGCCAACAGCACTTGCAAGACCATGGTGGGTGTCCTTCTTAGGGCTCTTTGACGGGATTTAGGGAGTAATGGGACGTATGTTGGGATTCTGTGAGTCCTTACTATGGTTTATAGGGATTTGGGAACTTAGTGGTTTGAATATGGATTCTACGGGATCCAGATTTGGGATTTTGTAGGGATTGGTAGGGTTTAGGGTTACTATTTTCAGAAGTCTTCTCCCAAGCAACATGGAACCCCAGATGGGCACCTTTCAGAAGGAGAGTAGTCTTTGCAGGGTCCTGCTGGGGGTTCCAAGTTACCTGTCTGGCGGGTAGAGCTCAGGTCTTTCCCCAAACCCTGAACCCCCCAACCTGAGAAGAGATCTTGTAGTCCCTACTTCTAATCCCCAATAATGATTTCTATAACGCTCTCCACCCCCATAAGAGTTCCCCCAAACCTTTCACGGAGACGGTGTGCAGGGATTGCAGTTCTAGGGTCTCTTCGGTTTGGGTGAAGGGTTGATGGAGTCAGGCTATGGGGATTGCGGTTTAGGTTTTAGGGTTTAGGATTTAGGGTTTAGGGTTTAGGATTGAGGGTTTAGGGTTGAATATAAGGCACGAAAGGTATGAGCGGCGTATGGTTGTGGAAGGTTAAATTTAGGCTGTAGGGCTTAGCAGACTTCCTCTGAGGGTGCAAGTACTTAATTAATGGTCACATACTTACCCAGAACCTGCACTGCAACTTTAACTGATATTACCCAAATTCCAAGTAGTTGGTTGGTGGGCACTTGGACCCTATGGGTTCAGCAACCCCAAAACAAGATTGAAGTCTGCGTCTGCAACAGTTGAGAATTCATGGGTTCCCCTACTACGCGCCTCTATACTGGGATTAGGGGTTTAGGTGCAGGGTCTAGGCTTGAGGGTTTCCAAACAAAATATGGGTTCCCCTACAAGCCCCCCCATACTACCCCACTAGGTTTCCCCCAAACTGAGGTTATTTTAGGGATAGTTAGGCTTAGGTAAGGTTAATAGAGCGGGAACCTACGGGTGCATAGAATAGAGGGGGGGTAGTAGGGGAACCCATGATAAATGGGAAGTTCTTCAGTTGAGGGTACTCTTGTGCTTCACAAAGTGCTAGGTGTCACGCTGAAAGGAAACTCCCATGTAGACACTTGGGGGAGATAATCAACAATATCCTGAACATCGGGGGTCGTTCCACAATGAGGAGCCGAAAAGGGACCATCTTTTTGACAACCTACCCTAAACCCCTTTTGAGCAGCTGACGGCCAATCCGAGAATAGTCGGGAACATCGCGAGCCCATGCTTACTAAACCCTCGGCTTAGTGTATAGGGCTTGGTTACTCCACCCCGCATATAAGAAGCCTATGACTATCATATGACCCTTGTAGGATTCTTACTGGGGTTAGTCCTTGTATGAAGGGAAGCGAACAAAAGTCTCCAGGCTTGAGAAGCTCTGCCCTGCACTTACTGGTTGATAGCAAGGAAAGGAGGATAGAATCCCACATAATAGGGTTTTTCAGGGCCTAAATACTATAATATTGATGGAATTTGGACCCTAAAACCCCATTATTTGGGTCCGTGGACTTGGTTTCCATTTCCTTTCCATTCCTAGCAGGCCCACCACCAAAGCAAGAAGCCTTGAGTCCCAACCTGGCGTCCCTTAACGCGTAGCACCAAGCCTGCACCCCAAATGCTAAACCCCAAACGCTGCAGCCTGAATCCTACACTGTATCCCTAGTGGGCACGGTAGATTGAGAGTGGAGATGAGGGAGATAAAGACCCGCCCCCTCACCCTAAACCCTATATGTATCCCAATTTTTCCAACGACAAACCTTCAGGAGAGGTTCTTGAAGGGTCATCCACCAGCTAGGAATGAAGCAATGGATCCTTATAGAAGTTCCTATAATATAACCCATTACCGTATTTTCCATGTTCTTTTCCATACCTTCATTCCCAGCTAACCAAAGGCCAGATAAAGGGCGGTGCAAGATTTCCTGCATCCACCATGCAGTAATCAGGTCTAGAACCCTTGGCACGGGTGTATAATTCCCCTTAAGTAGATAGAATATGGCTTTGGGTAATTATAACAAGATCCCCATATACCCCATATTATTTCTACTTAAGGGGGACTAGAACCTTACTGCAGTTGCAAGGTTGGGGCTGCTATAGCATGGGGGTCGAATTATTTCCCTGGCGTCTTTCCTGACAACCCGTATAGAATTAGATTCTTATGTACCCGAAACCCATTCTGAGTATCTAGGCTCCTACATGACAAACCCTGAAGATGTCTGTATGTAAACCCAGTTTTGATTTCCTGTTACATGTTCTTTTCCCGTCAGTTCTCCCTGATTCTGGCCATAAACGTCCCGTATCTGTATACAACCCCTGTAACCGTTCAAAGGAACACAATCCAAATTTCCCATTATTGTATTGCTTTTTCTATTTGATTCTCCATGACTCTACTCTTTCAGTCCGTGGTAAATCCTAAGCTAAAACATTATATGGCTGTTTGTCAACATGATGGTCCCTTTTTGGGTACCCTAAATATTAGGTGCTGTACTATAATAGTGATCCGAAAAGGGACCATAATTTTGACAACCACCCATATAGCCCCTGCGGATATCCTAGACCCATTCCACTTATTTCGGCCCCTACGTTACCAGCCAAGGTGCAAAAGCCAAGTGATGTAGAGAGGTGTAAGGAAGCAGGTCCTGCCATATTTGAGTAACGTTTTTTGGTGGTTGAGCCCAGTAAGATTATATCCCTTATATAAAATACTATACCCCAAAGTACCCAAAGGATATAATCTTACCCTATATTGGGTACCATAGTATTCCCAAATTAGATACTACGCATTTAGGGTTTAGGGCCCCGGGGTTTAGGGTTGACTGATTACTGATGCTTGAGGGGGGAGTGCGGGAGTGGAAAACCATGATTTAGGGTTTAGGGTTTAGGGTTTAGGGTCAGCTCGCTACAGTCCCTATAGAAGTACCTGGAATATTCCTTTCCCACAAAGCTCAAGGGTCTATGATTTTGGTCTGTAAGTTGGTTTTGAGTTGGGGGCTTCTAGGAGACGAGGTTTATGGTCCAGCATGTCCAGCTACAGGGACTGTGCGACACTCTTAAAAGTCTTACTTTAGAAGCCCAGGTACCCATATAGTAGGTTCTTGGCTTATACATAGTATAAGTTTACATAGGGTCCCAAGGACGAGAACCCAATATATAGGTAACTGGGCTTCTAGGGCTATGTCAACTCCAATTAGTTGTTTTAGCGCCTTAGTTCCGATGGCACGTCTGCCGGCGACTGTTTGCCACACAAGGTGCCTTTGGGATTTAGGGCTTAGGGGTTTAGGGTTTACTCAAGCAACAGATACCTTTCAGCCGTCTACCTGCGGATCCTTGGGAGAAGAAATCTTCATCCTTTGTGCAACTCACACTAAGCCCCAGACCTGAACCTTACATCTAAATCCCAACGCCACGCAACCAATGAGACGTTCAACCTGTCTTGCCCTCACCCCTAAAACACACAGCCTAGACCCTGAACCGCGTGTTTGAATCACCTCCTCCCGTACAGGGAGGGCTCATCACGGGAGTTGGGGGTGTATTCCATATAAGGAGGAGATCATTTCTAGTTGCCTCTTCCGAATTCCCCATGTGACATGGTCCAAAGGGGGACAATCTCACAAAAGCTAGACGTAGACCCCAAAGACCTTCAATCATATCGCATCGTGTGCTAACATGATATGACTAACAGAACCAGAAAGCTGAAGCATACCTCAGACTAGAAAGAGCTACAACTTTAGAGCCCGGCAGTACAAGTTAAAGCATGCCCAATCTCAAAACCCACACAACCTCCAAATGACCCTGAACCCTGGACCATAAATCTCAAACCCTAAACCTTTGAACCTCATACCACAAGCGAAAAGCCCAAAGCCCTCCTGCTTGGCACGGCGCAGGAAGACGTCATGCAGGTCCACGAGGCTCGACTGAGCATAGCAAAAAGATCCCACATGCGGAGAAAAATGTTTACGGTGTCGGAATTTAGGGGGCGGTCTTTGTTGTTTTTTTTTTTTTAAAGACCCTTTCCTGCCCCTCATGTACTGGACCGACTGCTCGAACTCCCAAGTAAAACGGCGGAGTCTAGAGTTTATTCGAAGGGTCTAGAAGCGTTCAACAGAGATATAGGGTTCAGGAATAGAACCATGAAGAATCAAATGAACAGAAAGCGGCAAATGAAATGAAGACTAAGCTCATAGGGCGCCTTAGACTTGCATCGTAGGGGCGTATGAAGTGGACGCTATGCTCGTATAGTGTGGATCTGGAATTACATAGTACCTGTTGAAGTCCAAGAGGTTTGGGGGAAGTCCGCGATAGTTACGTGAGGATTGTAGGGCGATAGTGTTGGCAATTATCTATCTTCTACAAAACCATAAGGACCAAGTATAAACAGGAACTAAGGACTCGATAAGGCGCTACAAGGGTAGGTTTGGGAACTGCAAAACTCAAAGCAATAGTTCCACTCAGAACAAATAAGGTTAGGGCGTTAAACCCTACTACTGCGTGAGGCCTTAAACCCAATCCCGAAACCCTGCAGCCCACGACCGTGTCAAACCCTGATCGACAATTCATAGCGCATTTTCTAGAAGGGCCATGGGGCGCAAAAAAAAAAAAAACACGACGAGAATTAGGTACACCATGCACATTACATTGCAGTAGGTATAGAACATATCAGAACATAGCAGTACTATGATACAGTGATACGCTAACAACTCACATCATCTGATATCAATGTCCCTTCCCTCTTCTAACATAGCCCCCAAAACCGAATGTCAACTAGTCCTCCTATTATGTCATGGTACTGGATCAGTGGCATTTGCTACTACGGTGGGGGAGTGGGGAAGTTTATAAGGGGCACCCGTAAACCCTAAGTCCTAACCCGCGCAGGGGTTTCAAACGAGCCGCGCCCCACAGTTTCTGGGTCTCCTCATCAAGATCCAGGCTTTCCTCAGTGTGGGTAGTGCAGCGTCCGAAATATAGGGTTTAGGGTTTGTACATACATACACATATACATGAAAGTAGATTTTGTCTAAGAGAGGTCCTTCATGGGGTTCTAGAGGTTCAACCGATATATACAGGGTTGGAGCATGGAATAATTGCTAATCACATGGAAACATGAACGGACGTTTCTAGCCTAGGGCCTTGAAGGGGGAAGACTATACGTCATCTATGTCAGGATTGTGAGGGGATGGTGCTAGTAATCATGGTGGCTTGCCTATCATGTGGGACATGGTCGGCATGTTGCGAACCGCCAGTGTGGGGTTGCAAAAATCTAGCGCTTCGCTAGGTGTGGTGCGAATCCTCAACCTTAAATTACTAAATTCTCACACCCTAAACCCTTAAACCCTAAACCCTCAAACCCTTAAACATAAAATATAGGGTGGGGCACAAGGGACTCTTGGTTATAACCTGGGTTGATAAACATTGCTTTCCTACAGTGGATATCACAAGTCCTGCATTACCCTGAGTACCCCACGCTTTGGGAATTATGGTATTGTAGCATGCGAAGGTCAAGCAAGGTGTTTAGCATCAACAAGCAAAGAATGAAGGAGTTGGTCCTTACTGTATAAATGTCCCGATGTATAATCTCCAACAATATAGCAGTTTGAGTTTTTCCCACTCAATCATTCCCTGTCGACCAGAAGTAAATATGTGTAAATATGTGGGACAAGATGCTAAATTTTGGGCTTTGGTTTCGGACTGTCGGCGAAGTACCTCAAGTAGTATAGTCCTCTTCTGCATCAGGACATCGGGATCTGGACTCCCTGCCGGGAAGTCCACATCACTGAGGAGCGGCGCGGTGCGCAAGTGCAGCACGCGTTGGCCCGTGGGGTTCCAGGGCTGCCACATCTTGACTGGCGCCGGCATCGCTGGTTCCTTTGCTGCGTCTTCGCTGCGGCCTTGGCCTTGCCGCGAGCGTGGCTTCGGCGAGGCTGCATGGGAGCCAGTGCTGATGCAAGGCACCCAAGGCACAGTCTCAGGACTTGAGCGCCCTTGAAAAGGAACATGCAGGCAGCAACCAAAACAACATGAAGAAGCCAGTGAAACCGTATGTAGGGGAGGATGCACTTCGTCAATTATGGTACAAGCCCCTGAACCCCTAAACCGTAAACGCAAGAAAGAGCTATTCGTCCTGCGGCACAAATTGGGGCAGCTTTGAAACTTATATGGGAGTTCCCCAAAATTGGGATACCTTTTCCGGGATCCCTATAAAAAGGATTATAATATCTTGGGGTCTATATATTGGGGTCCCCTACATGGATGTTGCTAAGCACAACCCCCCCAAATACGACCCTGTAGCCGTAATATGACTACAGCATGTGAAAGCAGGTTTGGGTTAAGTGCTCTCTATCAAAGGTTAAGTGATCTTAGGGCGTCTAGTTGTCTTTAGGCACTGCAAAGCTGTTGATCTCTAACTCCGGCACTGCACTCCTCCAAACTGACATGGGAGCACACTCCCCCAAACCGACATGGAAGCCCACGAGATATAGTACCCCTTTTGGTGCGCATAAAGGGAACCCATGGAAAACATGGAATAGTTCCGGGGTGTCCTTCTGACAGCAGCGTCGCAAAGTACTAACTAAAAACTCATTCCCAAACCCTGCAACCAACATCCCAAGGACAGGATCAGGTCATGGTCCCCCTTAAGTAGATAGAATGTGGCTTCGGGCAAATATTATAATAAGATCCCCATCTACAGCAAGGGGGACTACAAAGAGCAGAGCCGGGGAGGTCTACGATCAAGGATATCCGCACAGTTCCCTTATTCGCCCTAAACCCTAAGTCCTAGACCTTTACCCTAAAGGCTATAACCTATACCCTGAACCCTAAGTCCCATAATCTACCTACACCCTAAACCCTAATGCTTCTCAGCCCCTGAAAGTGATTGCTAACACGCACAAAACGCTCAATTCATCAGATGCCAAACGCTTTGCTCAGCACGAGGGGAAGCATGCCCGTTGTAGTTAGGGATTCCCTGCAAGGTTCATATAGGGACTTAGGCCCAGGGCGTACCTGATCTGCGGGTTCCTGGGGTTTCGGGTCAGCCTTATCTGAGCCCTACATTTGCATCAAACTCTCAAGATCTTGGGGTCTTACTGATGGGTTTTGTCTCTTCACTTTTCTTGGTAACTCTGAACTGACCAGCTTCTGCAATCTCAACGCGCCGCTGGACATAGTCACATTCGGCACGTTCCTGTCCGGGCCGGAGGACTTGTATGATCTTTTGGGTTCATCAAGTGCTGTCCGCTGACACTGCCCAAGGCAATGATTTAGAAAAAACATTGTTTCCCGAAATTTCGGGTACCATTTTTTGGGGGCCACCATTTGAAGGGTTAGCGTATTTTGGAATCTTTTTTTGTGGAAACTGCCACATTTCAAGGCTGTGGAATTGCTGCGGTCAAGTAGTCGAAGGTCTCATGCTCTTGAATTGTCTTTGGCGACCTAAACTCTAAACCCTCTTAGACTCTAAGCAAAGTAGCGAATACCTTCAAGCACAGTCTTGGAGTAAGGGTAGGAGCATATAAGGGACTGCACCCTGTACCCTGAAGCCCTAAACCCAGAATTGTTCACTACAAAATCTTAACACTATTCCCCTGAAGTTCGAATCCTGAGGGCTCTAAGCCCAAGCTCTCAAAAACAAGCCCTGTAAGCGTGTTGGGTGTAGGGGGGTTAAACCTACCCTGAACCCCCTAAACCCTAAACCCTAAACCCTAAACCCTAAACCCCAAATAGTGAAAGCTAAGCCGCCTCCAGGAGAGGTGCCAGAATGTGGAACTGCGTGGGCATGATCAGGTCCTGATGGGGCTTTGGGGTTTAGGAGTTTAGGGTTTAGGGGTTTAGGGTTAAGGGGTTCAGGGTTTTGGGTTTTGGGTTTTAGGGTTTAGGGGTTTAGGGTTTAGGAGTTTAGGGTTTAGGGGTTTAGGGTTTGAAGTCTGTTGTTTAGAGTTTGGATTCTGTGGCTTGCAGTTTAGGGTTTGGAGTTCAGGCTTTGGAGTTTAGGGTTCAGACTTTGGTCAGGGACACTTCCGGGCAGCTGCCAGGCGAGTACCTCCATATAAGCGTGACATACTGCCCTGTACGGGCGATGGGCTCACATGGCATCTGCGTAGACCTCTTAGAAGGTTACCGACCTGATAACTATCCACCTCTGACTGCCCCTGATACAAGGTTTTAATGAAGTGTTTCTTCTTTATCTTTTATGATTAAAATTCGTTGTATATGTGTATATATACACATTTATGTGTATGTGTGTGTGTGAATTTTTTTCAGGGGAGCATACTCGGAACCATAGGGATGTGTGAGGGTCATGAGGCGGGGGGACAGTAAGAGCCCGCAAGCTGACTCAACGGCATCCTCTTACCCGACCCCAAGGAAGAAGGAACAGTAGCATAAATCGTCGTAATTCCACGACCCAACATTCTTGCCTGTACTGCTTAAACCCTAAACCTCAACCCTAAACCCTAAACCCTTCAACCCAAAACCTCAACCCTAAACCCTAAACCTCAACCCTCAACCCTGAACCCTTAAACCCCAAACCTAAATCCTGAGTAAAGCGAAGCCGGCCTTCTCGAGAAGGGCCTGAGGCGCTAAGCCTGCGTAGACCTCGGTGACCTCCGGGATGACCTGGCGGATCGAAGGCAGGGCCTCAATACATTGGGCTTAGGGATTAGGGGTAAGGGATTGGGGTTTTGCCACTTGCATGGCCATACAGCAGCGCAAGGTTCCAAGCCGGTACTCATCACAACGGATCACTCCCCATCGGGATTCAAACCCAAACCCACTATATTAACTCCACATCACACCCAGAGATCCCAACGGGAAGTGTTCTCAGGACTAGGCATCAACTGCAAACTACGCTACCTGCCAGGCCACCGAAACTACCCACATACCCATAAGCAAAAACCAAAACACCATAATCATATCCACCGGCACCAGGACAGGAAGCAAGAGCGCCCTCAGCTCGACTACTCACTGGCAAACTCAACAACAGACATGAATTTCGCCTCTCAGTTCACCTTCATCCGCATGAAATGTATTAATTTCCTCCTTCTCCCTTGCAAGTCTAGGGATTAGGGTTTAGGGCTAGGGTCCGCCGACCTTGGGGGGCGTGTTGGATGGTTGCCGAAGGCGGAGAGGGTGAAAACCCTCTTCCTTTCTCCCTTGCGGCCCCAAAACGTGGGGGGGGGGGTG
>CAJNIZ010005625.1:0-35006 GCA_905231905.1 Symbiodinium pilosum | reverse complement strand
ATTGTCTTATTTTAACATACCCAAAGCCATATCCTATCTACTTAAGGGGGACTATAGCCCTTACCCTAAGGGTCCAAGTACCTAATAATCATATACTTACCCAAAACCTATACCATAATTACTATTACCCAAATCCCAAGTACCTAAATATTGGGTACATGGACCCTTTGGGTTAGTTGCCGGAATCATGGTAGGACTATCACCTTGCAGGACCCGCATTTTTGCTAAGTTCAAGCAGGTCCTGCTCCTGCGTCCCTGTGATGTGGTGGGCTTTCTTTCTCCCATCACTGGGGCGTGGTGGGCGTGATTTCTCCCAAAACTGGCAGGCATTTTCTTGTTGAAACTTTCAGACCACCTCCGTACCCCCTGTGGCGTCCTGCAATAACTGTCATGATTCCTCCCCCCCAAATGGCATGGTGCTCCCAAGTGTGGCACGTGGTAATTGAGTGTCGACTAGCGGCATGAAAACCCACATGAGCTGGGGAGTATATGTATAGGGGATTATCTAGGGGACTATGGGGGTCATGTAGGGCAATACTAGGAATTTAGATCCTAAACCCTAAACCCTATACTATGAGGGTTATTTAGGGGGGATACTAGGAATCTAGGCCCTAAACCCTAGACCCTATACTATAGACGTGATTTAGGGGGATACTAGGAGTTAGACCCTAAACCTTAAACCCTATACTATAGAGGTTCTTGAGGGGAAGACTAGGAGTTTAGACTTTGGCTCACAGTTTGATGAGGTCAGGACGATCTTCTTCCTCCCCCCGTGGTAGGACCTTGGTGTCGCACGGGACACCACACCATATGGGCATACTTATAGATGTATACACATCTAAACATGTACCTCTACACCATGTAACCACTATTAGAACCCGTAACCGTCCGTGACCCCTTTGAAGGCTGATACCCCTCCCCCCCCGGCCCAAACCCTAAACCCAGCAAGGAACATCTGTTTATGTTCCAAACTATCCCTGTACATCCCCCATATATCCCTCCCTTGCCCTAAACCCTAAACCCGAAATCCTACATACCACTATAACGCATCTGTTGGCGTTCTTCGCTCCTGTACGCGCTCAACCCCAAATCCCTAAACCGTAAAAACCAAACCCGACTGTAAATCTCTAAGCCCTACACCCTAGAAGCCCTAAACCCAACAAGGCTCATCTGTGGGTGCTACCTGAGAGAGGTATAACCCGTAAACCCCTAAAACCCTGAACCACAAAAAAAAACCTAAACCCTTCAGAAGCCATGAAGCAAGGCTCATCGGTTGGTGTTACCTGAGAGGGGTATAGCCCTAAACCCTCAACCCAAAGCGCCTCAACCCCTAAACGCTATACCCGAAATCCCTAAACCCTGAAACCCCTAAACCCTAACTCCCTGAACCCTGGATCCCTGTATATACCCTAAACACGAAATCCCTTTAAAAAAACCCAATTAAGCAAGGCTCATCTGTGGGTGTGACCTGAGAGAGATAAGCCTTGCTGAAGGTTGGCATACCCACCTGGAGCTCACCAGCCATGCCTCGGTGGGTTTAGGGTTTAGGGTTCAGGGTTTAGGGGTTTTAGGGTTTAGGGTTTAGGGCTTAGGGTTTAGGGTTTAGGGTAGGTAGCCAGGCACTTTTTTGCTTTAAGAGCTTAGGGTTTAGGGATTAGGTTTTAGGGAGGTTAGGGTGTAGGGTTTTGGGAGGTCAGGGTTTAGGGTGTACAGCTTAGGGTTCTGGTTTAAGGGGTAGTGATTATATAAGGTTTAGAGCTCACGGTTTAATCTCAGATTAGGGTTTAGAGTGTAGTGATGAATGTTTAACTCAGATTAGGGTGTAGGGTTTAGGGGTTAAGCTATAGTTTCAAATTAGGGTGTATTTAGGGTTTAGGGATTAAAGTTCAGGGTTTAGCAATCGTGTTTAGCATTCAGCATACCCCAAGGGCGTACCCCTACAAGAAGTGCTGGGGTATGCAAAGTTCCCCTTGTATCCTCCTTCTGCAATCCTTTTACAACAAATAATGGGTATGGCTTTGGGGTATGGTGAAATTTTTTGAACGGATATACAGGATCCCTTTGCTGGGGGCATAGGGATACCTAGGGGCTATCTGAAGTGCAGGGTTCTCGGCGTCAGGGGCCCAAATGTTGAGAGCCGTGCAGAAACAACTGCAACTTGAAATGAAACATGAGATGACAACTGGAAATATACAAGTGTTTGTCGGGATTGCAGTGCGGGGGCCTGTGTATACAATCCAAATAGGGTTTTCGGGTAGGTTATGCCAGCGTTATCAGGGAATCATGTCGGTAGCAATTCAGGCTTCTACAGTAACCAACCTCAACAATGGAATACGATTCCACATAGGCCCCCCCGCCTTCTCGCGAAAGGTCAATCACGTAGAACCCGAAAACCCTAAAACCCAAAAACCTACCCGAATAATCACCAAGACATTTTTGAATTTTGCACGAGGCATCCTATCCCTAATTCTACAAGCAATGTCGGACACAATGTCCATGTTGGTTTCAATGGTCTTTGACATCTAGTTCTCGACTGCTACCCTGTTCTGGGACCATAACCTTGATATTTAGGGTTTAGGGTTTAGGGTGTAGGGTTTAGAGTTTAGGGTTTAGGACCCTGTGTTCCTCATTGATGGGGAGCCCAGTTCTTGTTCCATGTTTGTTTGGGAGCTGGGGCTTGAAGGCTCAGCGGGCTTTGCAGTAAGTACTTTAAGCCCTAATCCCCAAACCCTATAGTCCCCCTTAAGTAGATAGAATATGGGGTATATGGGAGGCCTAGTATAATATACCCAAAGCCATATTCTATCTACTTAAGGGAGACGATAATATTATAGTGGAGGCTAGAAATCGCACCATTTGGGTTTGGCCTGCGTATAGCCCGCCCTAAACCCCTAAACCCTAAAACCACAACTCTAAACCCCTAAGCCCTAAGCCCTAAACCCCAAATCCTACACTCTACTCCCTAAACCCTACATCCTAAAGCCTAAACCCTAAATACCCAAAACCTTGCCTGCCCTAGGCGCACAACTCCCCGAGAAAGCCCAGGACAGCGCTACTGTTGAGACTAAAACTATTTCATGACCTTGGTAATGTAGACCCATGAGTAATAAACCCCCTAAGTTTATCAGGTGCTATAATAGGGCTACTAAAATTTAGACCCTTAAAAGGAAGAGGTTTATCAATCATGGGTCTGGGTTATACTATCAATGTGGTAGTTTCCCAAAATAAAGGGGCCCCAATATAGACCTGATACTATAATCCTTATTCTTCTTTTTATTCTTGGGATTCCCAAAATGGTACCCTAATCTTGGGAAAGCCCCATGTATGGTACGTAGGTTTAGAGCTTAGGGTTCAGGGTTTCGGATTTGGGGGCATAGGGTTACAAAGGGGTTACTGGGACCTTGGTATACTATCATGACTCTAGGAATCTTATACCTTGGGAATTGTAGTACTATAGTATCTACAACACGAAAATACGCAAGGTCTAAGGCACCCAGGGACGTGCAGGATTTTTAGCATACACGGGCATGGGTCTTAAGAAAGAGACTTCATATTGGTGCGAAAACTGAGAAGGCGTTGGAAGCATGAAGTAGATGAGTGCTGTGGGGGATCCAAAATTAGGGGGGACGGGGGGGAGGGCTGGACTGCAAGATCTTCCTTATGGGGAATGGCATGCAAGCATACAGGTTGGGGCTGGGGGGTTTGGAGTTTATCCTTTCAAAAGGTTGCTCCTGCATTCGCAGTATATTCTGCACGAGCACCCCATAAAAATCTCGCAACACATTCACGGCCAATAACGTCAGGAACGTCATGAGAGAACTGAAAATGTCCACAGCCACATCCTAAGCCCTAAGCTCTAAACCTAAAAAAGGTAAGAGACAGAAAGCCAATGACAAAGGTCGTGTTGCTTTGGCTGGCTCTCGCCGGCTGTTCTGAATCTTCGTGGGTCGCCTCCTTGAGTTTCTCCTGGAGGCTGTGGATACATAAGGTTTTGGGTGTTTTCAAGATGCATCACGACACCCTAGGCTGACACCCTTTTTGCCCCTAGACCCTAGACCCTAAACCCTAAACCCTGAACCCTAAACCCTAAACCCTAAACCCTGAACCCTAATGGACCCTAAACTGTGTAGTGTAGTAGAGGATGGTGGCTCAAGTTTCAGATTCTGGAGTCGTGGACACCTCCTTCAAACAAATTACATCCACGTGTTGGGGTTTAGGGTTCAGTGCCCCCCTTAAGTAGATAGAATATGGCTTTGGGTATGTTATGGTAAGATCCCCGTATACCCCTTATTCTATCTACTTAGGGGGACTATAGTGCCTAATTCGTGCTCGCAAGGACATGCTACGGCGTTCAGGGTGGATTGCTCCGGTTTGGAGCAGAAGAAGTATAGGCAAGTTCAAAAAGGTAAAGTGCTAGTAGTATTGGTGTTGCTATTACTAAAATTAATACTGTGCTGTTACGTCTATAAATATTGCGATTCTTATCACTGTTACTGTTATTACTACTGTTATTATTATTAGTACTACTGTAACTTTATTGATTCAAGCCTGTTTTGATACGCTCTCACGAGTACATGCAAATAAGGGTTGGCTCTTGGGCTTGCTTTTTTTGCTTGCCTGGTAATGGAACACATGGCCCATATACGGCCGAGAATGCAACACAAATGAAGGCGTTCATGAGAGCTATGGGGTCCTGTTTTTGGGGTTTAGGGTTTAGGGTTTAGGGTTTTGGGTTACCAAGCCCCTCCCACTAACCCTATACTTTATGCCCTAAACCCTCAAGCTCCTTGTATTTGCGCCTTACCTCTCGCAAACGCTTGTTCAGCTCTCGTCGCTTCCTTGGTGTGAGCATTTAGTGGAGGAAATCGCCTACAGAGATCAGAATATGAGCTGCAGCCAGTATATTTCTTATGACAGTACTGGACATTTTCTTTCGGTACAACATCTAGCTAAGCCTACAACGTACACCTTAAATCTCTCTTCCCCGATGACCAGCGCAAAAATAGTTTAAACTGTATTAGACAGACCCCAAAAGGGCAGCCCCCCAAAAAATAAAGTTCTTCTATGGATAAGTAAGCTAATACTGCGGGGAAATACTGTGGGGAACTTTACATGCACCGTTTCCATTGCCTGCAGTTCCGAGGGGGAATCCTATGATCTCCATGACTGTTACCTCGTTAAGGGTCTAAGGTTTAGGGTTTGGGATTTACGGCTTGTGAGCTAGGGTACCTTTTCGGGAGTCCCTATTATAAAGATTCTAGTGTTTTGGCGTTTA
Source organism: Symbiodinium pilosum (assembly GCA_905231905.1). NCBI lineage: Eukaryota > Dinophyceae > Suessiales > Symbiodiniaceae > Symbiodinium > Symbiodinium pilosum. Next base: position 29,731 of record CAJNIZ010005625.1, on the reverse strand, counting down.
TCTTGGGGCCAGGAGGGTTTGTACAGCGGGGGTAGTACGTGGACCCCATGACTTCTACCCTTAAGAGGGCCCTTGGTATCCGTACCCCTCTAAACCCTATTTAGAGGCTGAGGGGATTCAGGAAGTGCAGGTTATGAGTTTGAAGTTTGTTCAAAGCAAGCCAACCGAAATTCCGGGACATAGAATCCCATCTGTGACCGACTTACGACGCAACCTGAACCTTCAAGTGAACCCTGAACTCAATCAACGTCCGTGCTTCTTGCGGGTCTGCGAGAGAAGCTCGCCTGCTTTTTGTCGGACGCGAAGAATAAGGCTACTTGTTTTCTGCGGTAGATTTGCTGCAAGTCTACGTCTAGGGGAACTTTCTGTCACTTCTATACCATATAGCTAGATGGACCCTTTGGGTCTTGATTAAAGGCAATTTTCCATCCAAGCCCGTTGCAATATTTGTGTCTACCAAGCAGAGGGTTTTATTGCGGGAAATCCGGAGGACAGTGTTTTGCGGGCGGAAAAAAAAGCCATTATTCTGGATAAAAAGCTACAGCGGAGGTCTCCTAAGCAGGTTAGCTCCTAAGGGTTTAGGGTTTTAGGGTTCAGCGTACCTGGGTCTTCAGGCCTTCAGGTAGGTATATGGGAACTGCTCTGAGCCCCAAGTATATACTAGACCATATACCTACATGGACCCCTTGGGAAGACTGTCTAGCCTTCGACCCCTGCAGGTAGTTTGCTTCAGAGGGCAGGTTTGGTAGAGGCCAAAACCCTTCAACCCTAATCCCTAAACCCATAAACCCTACACCCTAAACCCCAAACCTCTAAACCCCTAAACCGCCTAGGGGCCTTGGGGTTTCTGCCTTAAAGGCCCAAACAGTGAAGCATCGCGTAGGCATCTCAACCCTAGCAAGCACCCCTCGGCCCGTTCCATAACTGCTTCGGCCTGGAGGTGCAATGAGCTAAATTACCCAGAGGGTCCACATATACAACCACTAGGGAATTAGGCCCCAAAATACCGTACTATAGAAGGAATTATGGGTCCCAATTCCCTAATGGTTGTATATAGGCCCCGTTAAAACTACTCTACTCGCAAGTAATGGACGGCTTTTCGTACTGAGCGCCCAATGATATTTTGCGCCAGTGCCACCGAGGACTACGCAGAGTGATCCTAACTTGGGGCCCAAAATCAGATGCAGATCCCGCTTCTCATCCTCCCCAAATTCAGAGTTCGATGTGACTACTGCCCCTGTGTACCACTGAGGACTACGTAGAGTGATCCTAACTTGGGCCCCAAAAAGCACATGTAAAGATCCCGCTTCTCAGCCTCCCCAAATTCAGAGTTCGATGCGACTACTGCCCCTGTACCTGCGCAGGACCCCAAAGAGGTACTGTAGTGTCTGGTTTTTTGCAACCAAGGCAGGAAATAGTCACCCACAACCCTGCATGTTTTTCGTTTGGAAAGGTATGCATTCTGAATGCTGGTCCGCGTCCTATGGGACTGCCGGTGCCCGAGAACTGGTGATACTTCCGAAGACTGAACTCACAAGGCCAATTTGGATTTTTGTTCTACCTGGTTAGCTATCCTGAGAGTATGCCCATTTGAGCTAGTCTAAACTCCTAATACCCCCCCCTCATAATCCCTTTACTACTCCCTATGTAATCCCCTATATAAACCCTAAACCCTAAATGCTAAACCCTGAACCCCCTCTAAGGACTTTGGGCTATAGCCCATTTTGCATCAGTTCTACGACACACCAGCATTAGGCTGGAGGTTGGTCGAGTACTGCTTTATGTCCCTCTACTTAGGGTCTAGGGTTTAGGGGACTAGGGTTTAGGGTTCAGGGTTTAGGATTTAGGGTTTAGGGTTTAGCATTTAGGGTCTAGGGGATTAGGGTTTAGGAAATCCCTATATATCCAAGTATGTACCTTCTCTATGCGTCCACGCTGCGAGTTCCTGGTTCTCCCCATGGTATGGTCCCCATTTGGGGATGAGGTCTAATATGTAAGAACCCCTGAACACTCTCCGTAAAACAACTCCAAACCTCTTCAAAGCCTCTATACACCCTCACCACAGGCCCTAGATCACATGGGAAGAGTACCTCCATACGCACCCATGAAGAAAATTCGATAAAAAGCCTTATAAACCAAACCCTCCAGAAAGCTCTATGACACTCACTCGTCTGTAAACATTCTACAAACCTCTTGAAACCTTTGTAAGTCCTCTAGAATCCCTCTATCTTCTATAAGCTCTGTATAAACCTGTATGCAAACCTTCTTCAAACCTTATATACCCCGTATAAACTCTATAAACCCTCCTCTATAGAAATATTTACACCTCTAACTTAAGCCACAAGACACAAACCACAGGACACCAAGGAAAGGGGGGGGGGGGCGTAGGTTCATCACACTCTATGTTATGGACCAACGGCCTAATGGGGTAGCTGCGAATGCTGAGTCATATCTCTAAAACATCCCGCTCTATAAGTTACACTTTGCCCCTTGAACTGGCCTTTGGTCAGCTATGAGTGAAGGAATAGATCCTCATAGCAGTCTCTATATAACCCAGTATAGTAGTGTCCATTTTCTTTTCCATTTCTTCATGTGCCAGCTAACCCAAAGGCCAGTGAAAGGTCCAAACCCTACACCCTAAACCCCAAACCCTAAACCCCAAAACCCTAAAACCCTAAACCCTAAACCCTAAACCCCAAAACCCCAAAACCCTAAACCCAGCCCGCCTGCTGCAGCATTCACAAGGAGTTTGGGTGAAATCTTTGTCTTCTCTTCTTCCCTCCGCCAGTTTCTGTCGAACGGTTTAGGGTTTTAGGGTTCTAGGGTTTTAGGGTTGAGGGTTTTAGGGTTTAGGGTTTAGGATTTTAGGGTTTAGGGTTTAGGGTTTTGGGCTTTACGTTTGGGGGTCGTTTCGTGCTTGGGATCAAGGTTGGGGGTCAAGGGTCTATCAGAGTAGCTTTACATGTGAGAGATTGGGTAGTTTCCCCAAATATGGGGACCCCCATATAGACCCCAATATACTATAATTATGGGCACCCCCAACATGGTACCCCCCAATTTTAGGAAACCCCCATTTCCTACCTAGAAAGGTGACAGTCTCAGATCTCAAGCTCTACAGTTTGATCCGTAGGCTCACAATGACGTCCATGCGGAGGTCCCCAGTTGACTACAAGCATGGTACTCAGTTGTAGGATTCGGGGCTTAATTGGCCATGAGTTTAGGGTTTAGGGTTTAGGTCTCATTTGGATCTCCAGGCCCTTTGGGCCTACGGATCACGTTGGAGGCCTCTGGAAAGTGCCTCTCAAGCCGGAACCCCCCTTCAAGGCAATTTCACTCTTGACAGCTACTTCAGCCTCAACATTATTTTAGGGTCCTCTGCAGGTCCAGACAAAAATTGATTTGTAACCTGAACCCCCACAAATCAGGACCCTATTCAAGCCTTATGACGTTCGGTAGGCATAAGGTCCAAGGTTGGGTACCAACTTCCTCTGCAAAGTATGCAGCCCAAGGCAAAGATCTTGATAAGTCTGGAAATCAAGGTTGGTGTGGTTTGAGATGGCCTCGTCTTTGTAAAGTCCCTTTGAACACTTCATGTTTGTTCAATGTTCGCGGGGAAGCAAGAAGCTAAGCCCCAAGCCGCTGAAACCCTAAACCCTAAAATCGTAAAGCTTAGGCTCCGGCACCCTTAAACCCTTAGCATCCTCAACCCACCCCCTCCCCGAAGCCTCAACCCTAAACCCTTGACCCTTTTTCATCCTTTAGCCCCGTCGGACCTGAAGCCGTAAACCCCCCCCAAAGCCCTAACCAAAACCCCAACTCAAGAACTGAAGCCCCAAGCAACTAAAGCCTTACACCCGAGACCCGCAACCTCCCCAAACCCAAGAAATCCCCAAAACCGCACCCACCCAACCCCCCCAAGGTCCCCAAACACTCCAAAAAAACCCGAACTCCGGCTTTGGATCCAAGCCGATGTCCATCAAGTCGTTGAAGCCCACCTGGGAACTTGACATGCTTTACTTGGAGGGCCAGGGGACTTAGCAAATAGGTTAATAACCCCTATAACCCATATGACAACCCCAATTTTCCCCATTATTAACCTACTTACTAAGTCCCCCTGACCCTCCAAGTAGGGCTTCTTTTTTGAAGTGTTCATATAAGGGTTTAGGGGTTCTAGTCTTTTAGTGGTTGAAGGGTTTAAGGGTTTAGGGTTCGAGGGTTCTGGGTTTCGCTGGCCTTTGGTTGGCTGGGCATGAAGGAATGGAAAAGAAAATGGCAACTACTGTAATGAGTTATATTATGGGGCCTACTAAGTTTTAAGGGTTTAAGGGTTTGTGGTGCTAGGGTTCAGGGGTTCAGGTTTCAAGGGTTTAGGACACGCTTAGGGCTCAAGGGTTTGGGTTTCAGGATTAAGGGTTCAAGGTTTAGGGTTCAGGATTTAGGGTTTGAGGGTTTAGGGTTTTGAGGGTGTAGGGGGTTTGGGGATTAGGGGCTAGGGTCTGGGTTTTCGGCTGAGTGGCGAAGGCGTACGGATTATGGGCTCGTGAGTAGGGTTTGGGAGTTCGGGCTTGGGGATTTGGGCTATGAAGTCCAATGATTCAAGTCGTTGAAACATTCCCCTCGCAGCCCCTCCGCATTCCAAGTGTCCCTAAGGCCCCCCCCGCCCCCAACTGTGAGAAATTGCAACGCACATTTTTGCATCCAGCCTGCAAAAGTTTACTGGGAAAGCGACTGCCCGGTCACTTGCTTCTGCAATGCAAACTAAAAGCCTATAAACACTAAACCGTAACCAAGTGACCGAGTCCATCGAGCGCTTTGAAGACATGGTTCGCATGAGGCCTCAGGCGATGAGGGTTCAGGATTTGAGCTTTCTCAAAATGGGTACCCATGTTGTCCCAGCGGTTGGGGTCTGGGGTTCATAGAGATAACAACGGTGCTGGGGGTCGTCCCAGCTAGGTATGACCCAAGGTCTATTCGAATACGCACCCATTTGCGGCTTTGACGTGCTCTTTGAACGGTTTCAGTCGTTATAAGGGTGTAGGAACCTTGCCTGAAAACACTCTGCTCCCGAAAATAGGGGGCGGCAGAAATACAGGGTCCCCTTAATTACAGACTCACAACAGCACGTAGGAACACATAATGTAGTTTACAATTACCCAGAACCCAAGCGCCTAATTATTGGGTACTTGGACCCTTAAGAGGTACCAATGACAACAGTCATAATCACGAGAATGGAATTGTGCCACGCAATTCTCTTTGACTTTTCTCCCTCAGGAAATTGAACAAGGTAATCTCCGTAGAATCTCTGTTTCCCTAAGGTCGCTCCGGTTCTGTGAAATTCGCAGCCAAAAGACAACAGGACCTGGGAATACTCAAATGTATGTACGGAGGTTCCCCAAAGTTAGGGGTACTATTTTTTTGGGGGAGGATCTTTCTATTAAAGATGCTAGTATTGTGGCGTCTATACTGGGGTTGGGCGCCCATTTATGAAATCTACCGTACATGAACATCCGCAGGGAATATGTGCGCATTCCTGTGGTCCTTGATGGGGTTTCCTTTCTTTGAAGTTTTGTGGGCAGAGGGCGGGGAGGAAGAATGCAATGGCAAAATACCGAATCTGCCCCGGAACCCTCCCAACACTCAATGTTGGCCGTTAATTGGGTGGAGTTAAACTATGCGAAAGTAATCAGGGGCAGTATTTAGGGTCTCCTACAACTTTACTCTCGTCTTGCCGCTCTAGGATGTGTATCTTCATGTTTCACACTACTACTACTATTACTACTACTNNCGACGACTACTACTACGACGACTATTCCTATTACTTTGCAACGCCTCGCCCCATTTACAAAACCCTAGCCCCTAAATCCTAAATCCTAAACCCTAAACGCCTAAACCCTATAAACCCTAATCCCCAAACCCTAAATCCTAAACCCAAACACCTAGATCCTAAACCCCTAAAGCCTAGTCCCCAAACCAAACCCTGTACCCTAAATTCAGTACCCCTTGTATCCAAGGTTCTTGGTCTGCTCTCCTCGGGCTTCAAGCAATCCGGTAGGTTTTAGGGTTTTAGGGTCTGGGGTCAAGGCTTTGAAGTTTAGGATTTAGGATTTAGGTTTGATGGTCTGGGGGTTTAGGGTCTAGGGTTTGCAGTTTAGGGCTGTTTCGGTTGAAGGTTTAGGACTTAGGTTTTGGAGTCGTAATAATTCACATGAGGCTGCTCGAAAGAGAACCAAAACTGCTCACACATACCCCAACAGATCTAGGTAGCGACTAGTCTAATACCAGCAACTCGATTGCTGAAGGAACTGAATGAAGTTAACACAATAGGGAGGCGTAGTTATATGAGCTATTGTCTAAACTCCTAGTATCCCCCATAAAAAACCCTTTAGTAGTCCCCTATATAATTCCTCCCATTAATAGCCCCTATAGTCGTCCCCTATATAATCCCCTATATACCCCGCCTTAAGGAGTTTAGACTATAGCTCATGTGAGGATTCTATTGTCGTAGGAAGAAGATTCATACCTCAGATTAGGTGACCTGATTCTGCCAAGACACCCCAAAACCTATAGTCCCCCTTAAGTAGACAGAATATGGCTTTGGGTATATTATAAGACCCCCAATATACCTCATATTCTATCTACTTAGGGGGGACTATAATCCTGCATTCCTAGATCCTGAATCCGAAGCCTTAGAGTAAAGCCAAAAGCTACTTTGAACCCAGGATCGCTCTCTGAAGTGACTCGCTCGTTCTCGTTGGGTGTGGCGCCTTGCGAGTGCCAGGAAGTCCAACTGTCTCAGGTTAAGGGTTTTTAGGGCGCGAGGCAATACGGAGTCCAAGTGGCCAAGATGTTTTGCATGGGGGTTCGAACTCTTATGCTATATCTAGCTGGAATTGTCAATGCACGCCTGCGCCGCATGTTTCACTAGGCTTCTTCATTGGAGTTAGGCTCAGGTTTTAGGGTGTGAAGGCCCAAGGAGGAGCAGGTTGCACAAGCCTTTCCTAGTGCTGTGCTTCTGCAAGCCTACGTAGTTAATCCGGGAAAACTTCCACGCGCCGGGAGCCTGTAGTGGTAGCTTCCATAAACAGGGGGCACCAAAATCTCCCGGCTGAAATAGTAGCCGGACACCCCACTTAGATTCAATATGATTGAAAAATTGCTTGCAATCCCCTGAGTCAAGGGAGTCGGATTTCCTCTAATACCATGGCCAGATTTCTGGAAGGCAGCCCATCGCTGTCGGCTACAAAAGAACCGAAGCCAGAATGTTACAGAAGCTGTTAGTCTTGCGTGTCTCAATCCCAAAGGCGCCTGAAACAACAAGGGTGCAAACAAAAACCTTAAGCACCCAAACCCTAAACTCTGCTTCCCCAACTGAAAGTCAAGCAGGGCTAAGGGCCTCTGAGCTTGATGGCCCGTCCAAGGGGCGTTCGTTACCTTATATAACTTAAGTGGACCACCCACCCAATAATAGTGACTATATGGGATAATATAAGGCCTATACTAAAGTTCTGTTATTTTCCTACTATACCACTGTTACAGGGTGGGGGGTCCTGCTAATATAGAACCCTTGCCTTATGTAGTTCTTGTTTACCCCCAAAATAAGCAAATAGTCCCCATATCAAGAAGTATGCCAAATGCGTGCAAAAATGGCAAAGCATCATACAACGTCTCCGCGGTAACTGCCATCCATCCCTCCATCCCTCAATCCTGAAGTCAAACCCCTTATGCTCCAAACTCGGAGCAGGAGCATGAGAGATATTATCTGGCTGCAACTTGAGATTTCCCGGCCCTAAACCCTAAATTGCCATACACTAGACACTCAAAACCCCAAAACGTAAAACGTGTAACCCAAACCAGTAAGGGAGTTTGCGTGCTCTCTACGTCGTACCTGTAAACTGCCTCGTAAACCCCCCTCTCCGGCCAACGTAGGGTTTAAGGTTTCCATATATTCCCGCCACTACATCAAAGCACTCTGTTCTGAAAATACGGATTTCTAGGTAATTTCACCCTAAACCCCTAAGCCCTTAACAAAAGATTTTCAAACCTACCCAAGGGAAGGGAATTCCAGGAATCATGTTGGAACATGATCAAGTTTCAGGTCGAAGGCACATGGCTCAAGAACTCGTGCCTCCTGTGCGAGCATGGGTCGGGTATGCACATATATATATATACATATATATATACACCCGAAAAAACCCTAAACCCTAAACCCTGTGTATATACATGTGTATATATATATATACACATCGTCTTCTGGGCTTCACGTCAGGGTGGGGATATTGGGTTGCCCGCTACGCGGTCTAGGACTACCGGGTAGTTACAGGGCATCTTATATGAGCGGCGCCAAAAACCTGGAGGACAGCCTACTATCCAATTCAACAGATTATCAAGTTGTTTTACTCACATCATCATCTCCGGTGAAATTACATAAATTTCTACGGGAAGGTGCTACTGTAGATGGAAGACGTCTTGCACCACCGAGGGTCTAAACATGAGTGGATCTTTGCCCTTAATCCTAAACAACTAACTTTCAAAGTACTTAGGGAACTTTGAGTGGTGCAACTAGAAAGAAAGAGTAAGAACAGTATCAACAGAAATAAATGGAATACTAGTAAACATAGTAGTAATAAGATGATATTACTTGAAAGGACGAACAGTAGGGCTTGGGGTCTTGGGCATGTTTTGCTATGCCTCTTGTCTCGGAACCTCAGCAAAGGTTTACAGGGGGTTTAGGGTTAGGGTTTGGGGATGTTTGGGGTTTAGATTTTAGGGAAATATTCCATACTGTAGTAGGTTCCCAGCTCCAGCGGCCCTCCAAACATGAAAGACCCTCCAAGAGACCCCCCCCCCCTTCAGAGGTGAATATTCAGGAAACCCAAGGATTCTTAGAGGGTTGGTCCTATTCGGGTGCCATTGGGGATCCAATATGGGCGCCTGAATAATTGCCGAAACCATGCAGCAGTCCCTTTTAGGCGCCCTATGCCAGAATAGGAGTGGGGCTCAGGGGCACGCAGTATAGGGTCTAGGGTTTAGGGCTCAGCCATAATAATAGTCTCGGTCATCATCTAGCGCTCTTCATTGCTTGAGTAGCAGCCTGAGCGTACCTGAATACTACCCTAAGCATCACCTGTCGAAGACTCAGCGCCTCTTTCTTGGAGGGCAATCTGTACTTTTGTAAGTCATTCTCTTGCAAGCTTGAAAAAGAGATCCACCCCCAACCGCCCTCCAAACTGAACTGCCTACGTACTACGAAAAAAAAGTGTGTTGCTCTTCGCAGTGCAGGTCCTCGTCGTGCTCCTCAGAATTATTCTCCTCCTTCGGCGTGATGATTCACTACCATGGGGGTGAGCGAAGGACTGAAACTCACATCCCCAAACCCTAAAGACCCTTGCAGGCTTCTTAACATGTCGGACACCCACTGTGCATCTGTTTGCATCTACCCCTAAGCCTAAACCCTAAATCCTACCCCAATAACCCTAAAGAGCGACCCCCTGCGATGACATAGGGTTTAGGGTTGGTAGGGATGTGGGGTTTAGGACATCTGTCCTTTGTGACATTCCGCCCAATTTACGCCGGCAAAGGGCATCTATCCGAGATCAGGGCTGGGCCAGAGCCTAATCTCCCAGGAGGAAAGCCTCAACCCACAAGTCCCTAAATTCCCAAAAAACAGGGTCTCAAGACTAACTTAGGGTTTAGGGTAACTCGCCCTAAAGCCCTAAACCCTAAAACCCGTAGAGATTAAGGTCCTTAACCTGACTCCCGACCAAAACTTGCTTGGCAGACCTTCGCCCCCAAAACTCCCAACCGTGGGCATGTTCAAAAGGAAGGATCCGCATCTAAATGCCATAGCTTACCATAGGAACTCCCCAAACGAGAGCCCAAAACCCCTAAATCCTGATTTTTGGACATCTCCACATCTACTGATCTGCTGAGTGAAGTTCTGGTTCCGCATCGAGACACACGTTAACTTCATACTTCATATTCGTTCTTAGGGTCTAGCATACTAAAAAATCCACCCTCCACAAACGCCCTAAACCTAAGCGCTTGACCCTCCCAATCCTAAAGCACTAAACCTTCGACCCTATAAATCCTAAGCCCTTGAGCCTGAACCCCTAAACCCCTAAACCCCTAAATCCCTAACCCCTAAAACCCTAAACCCCCAAACCACTAAACCCCTAAACCCCTAAGCCCTAAAACCCTAAACCCCTAAACCCTAAAACCCTAAACCCTGCCAACTTTGGCCCAAGGCTCCATAAGCGGGCAGAAGGTAACATTCAGTATTCCGGTATCGCAGGAAATGCCCTTCATGATCAGCGGCCTGAGTTCAGGGTTGGGAAGTTTGGGGTTTAGGGTGGTTTAGGTTTTAGGGTTGAAAAGTTTGGGGTTTAAAGTTTGGGGTTTAGGGTGGTTTAGGGTTTAGGATTTAGAAGTTTAGGGTTGAGGGTTTGGGGGCTTAGGATTTAGGATTTGTAGGGTATGAGAGGAGACCCCGTACTCCACCCATGAAAAAACCCAAGCCCCACCCACCCTTCATGGTAGGTTGATTAGAAAGGCTTGGGTGACCCCAAGCCCTGTAACAGGAACCCTATGACCATCATAGGGCTCTTCTTTGGGGCGATGGGGTAACCCTAAACCCAAAAACCTTAAGCCCTAAACCCTGAACCCTACACCCTAAACCTCAAACTTTTTTCTGAGATAACCTGCAGCCGAAGGAGCTGAGAACTTGTTGGCTTGACTCTGTTGCTGGGCTGCTTCTCCATCAAGAGGCCTCCAGAGTTCTAAAGGGTTCTATCGGTTGGGGCTAGGCCTAGCACTTACAGTCTTACAGGGCTTAGGGTGTAGGATTCAGGGTTTAAGGTTTTTGGCTCTGTAGGACTCATCTTAGGGCGAATTCCAAAGGGGAAGTACCAGGTGGGTACCCTTACACACCCAAGGGGTCCATGTAGGTATATGGTATATGGTAGTTTCCCTAAATTACTGTTCCCAAAAATGGGGGAAAATTATATAGGGCCCCGTATTATAATGGGAACCCAAATATAGGACCCGTATTATAGGGAATTTAGACCAATACCCATATACTTAAGGTTAATAGGTTTTCTCATTAACTACTTACTGTAAGGTCCCCGGTATACACTACAGAGCTATTAGGACCCTTTGGCACAAGGCTTCCAGAAGCATAAGGCAGGTTCATGGGTTTAGGGTTTAGGGTTCAGGGTGTAGGGCAGGTTCATAGTAGGTATGTACGGGCTACGTAAGGCTTTCTGCAATGTCCAAGGAGAAGAACCAGACATCCCCCGCAACCACACCTTGAAGACCCCAAACCTAAACCCTCTACCTTAGGAGGACCTCCCACCCTGTAATAGTGGTGTACTAGGAATATAAGAGGACACGAATATCATCCTTATCATCCCTTATAGGCACTATTACTGGGTGGGGGGTCCACCTAACCTATAACCTAATCCCTCAATCGCATTCGGGTAACTAAAGCAACGATTTGCGACATCGATAGCTGCAGCAAGTAGATGAAAATGCAGCAAGCTTTCGAATGCGAAAAATCGGCTACATGCAAAGATAAAATCATATTTCAGGAATATGTCCTGGCCGGCTGCTACAGCATGCTCCGTCTACGTGGACTTGTTCGTTGCCTCGACTACTGCACTCCCTGGGAATCAGCGATCAAGGGATGCACATTGCACGCTTTAGGGTTTAGGGTGAAGTCTTAGACTTATAGTCCCCATTACTGTAAGTAGATATGGGGTATATGGCGATCATATTATGATATACCCATGTTCTATCTACTTAAGGGGACTATACTTTCTGTGAGCTAGCCATCTTACAATTCCAAAGGCTGCCTCGTATAGCCTCTTTTTCCTCCGCACAATCCCGTACTGTAGGAGCCAGGTGAATTACCAATGTCTTTTCTCAGGTCTGTTTGAGGTACCCTATGCCAGAGGTATACATATATATGTATATATATATAGATATAGATATATGAGAAGATTGTTGGCAATCAACAAGTCAACCTGTGTAGCATAAACCCAGTTTCCTTTTCCATTTGATTCTTCATTATCCCTAAACTCTGAAGCCGATTTACCCCTGTAACCCGCTGAAGGGATCATAACATCTTTCAACTAAGCAGGCCCCAAAGGTACTCCGTGAGCGTAGAATGGCGTTCGCTGGGGTCTCGTAGCCCTTGTTGGGTTTACGGTTTAGGGGGTCCCCTTCGAAATTATGTACGTGTTTTCAGGAATATGTCGAAAGCGTTCTGGAGAACCCTAAGCCCGAAACCCTAAACCTCAACCCCAAACCCTAAACCCCAAACCCTAAACCCCTAAACCCAACCCCTAAACCCTAAACCCCTAAACCCTATACCCTAAACCCCTAAACCCTAAAGGATTCTACGGGTCCCCTCCTGCACCCGGAAGGTCCGGACTCTGGTGGACAATGATGGACGCCCGGCATCTCGTTCGAAACAAAGTCTCTCGCTGAATCCTGGTCAAAGCTATAGGTAAGGGTCTAGGGTTTAGGGTTTGTCTTAGGGTTTATGTTGAAAAAAGTTGCTGCTTTTCCCTTGGCAAACAAACTAGGTATGATAAGCTTGAAAGCATAACACCCCTTCTCCATCCCAAGCCTTATCCCCCTCATACCTCAGACTGCCTAGGGTATACCCTCCCCGAAATTAACATGGGACCTGACATAGCCACTTATCATAAAGGACTGAAGCTCAGTACCGGTGCTACGTGAGAAACAACTTCCCTGCCATTCAGTTGATGGAAGGAATATGGACGCTACATGACAGGTGCGTACATAAAAAGACCCCGAAGTTCCTTCAGGAATGAGGCCCACCCAAACCCCCCTTTTCGAGCCGAGAAAGGGGGTTTGGGAGAGGCTCTACCTCAGGGATTTCTGTTGGGCCCTTTCCGGGGTTGCATGCTATTAGTTTACTACTTGTTTGGGGAGGGGAAGGCTTGCAAACCTGAGTTTGGGCTCTGTGCCCCTCCAGAAAGTTCTGCTTCGCAAAGAGATGGCCTGAACATTTTCAACACTCGAGATAGAGCCGGGGGATCTTGTGCTTTGGGTCTTAGAATTTAGGATCAAAGGTGTGGGGATGTTTCCGGGTTTAGGACCTACACTCCCTCCACCCCACGCATTCTCAGCTCAATCTGAGTTTTCTCAAGGCGCAGCTCCTGCCAGGGGACCATTCGGAACTATGCCATCCCATGCACGCATCCATCCCGATCCCGAGTAAATTGTTTGCAGCCCAGATTGGAAGACTGTTCGAAAATCATCCAAACAAGGTTGATAGCCCAAATTCAACGGATGCTCCGCTCCCATTGGAATTGAATTTGACACAGTTTGGGATAAGGTACAAATGACTGTGCGCTCGGCGGCAGTCCCTTTTCCCACAACCCTCGAGCTTTCACCCGTAAACCTAGGCTTGAAGCCCTAATCCTTCAACTGTTGACCACAATCTCAGAAATGCACGCCCTAAACCCTAAGCCTCATAGTCCTCAATCCCAAAACACTACTCTAAGCCCAATAAACAGACCCCCCATCCCTGCAATTCGTCCCAGTGTCTGCTGGGCGCGCCACTGCACAGCCTTTCTTCTGCTGGTCTGAGTGGCGTGAAGCCTCAAAGCTCACACGACGGGGCGGTAGTTGGGAGACATCTGTTGGATACTAAGGTCGGTGTAGCTTTTGTAAAAGAAGCAGAACCTTTATGACTACGAGGACTAGCAGCGACTAGCAGTGGCAGTGGCAGTTGCAAGAGCAGTAGCACCGAGAAGAAAACGACTGGACTTGCACAGAGAAAGGTCATCTTGGCTGTAACCCTATGCCACTAGACTCTTGGATCCTAACTTTTCGAACCTATTCTATGAGCCCTTACATTAAACCCTAAGCACTAAACCCTGAACCATGAACCCTAAACCCTAAACCTTACAAAAAGTCGCCAGGCCGAAGCTGAGTCTCCTAAACCCTCAGCAATGAAGCCTACACGCTAAGCCCAAAATCCTACACCCTGGGTTTAGGGTCTAGGGTTTAGGTCCCTAACCCCCCAAATAATCATCAAAATAGCAATAACAATTAGGATAACAACAAAAAGTCTTTACACCCATGTTTGGGGGGTCAAAGCTCATTGCTTTGAGTGTTTCGGAGGTACACCCATAAACTCTTAACCCTAAACCCTTAAGCCATTAACCCTGAATCCCCAACATCTCTGAATCCAGGCGCCGGCAATCCCAGCGGTGCTTCGCCAACTCGGCAAGCTCCTCTATCCGGCCTCTTCCCAAACTCTCTACCCCAATAAACAGGGCTAACAAAGTTAAAACTTTATTATAGAGGCCCAAAAAGGAAGCCCAAAAAGGCTAAAGCAAATCCTTGTCGATAACATACCCCAGCGTTATTCCAAAAAGGCTAAAGTTCTTCTATTGACTGAGTAAGCAAAGGGTTCATCTAGCTATATGGTATATGCTTGGGCCCTGAAATAGTGACATGGGAACACCTTTGGGCCCTAAGTCTATACCATATCACTAAATGGACCACAAAACCTAACCCTCGACCCTTGACCCTAATAAAGCCCTATAACTGCTGCGGAAGCCCTAGCTGAATTAAGTAGGGGCCTAAACCCTAAACAGTGAAATGCGGGCTACTTATACCACTCAAAGATTCAACGATACGGTTCAGTGAGATTGTCTACGAATTTGGGGATTAGAGCCTGGCCTAAATGGGTTTTAGGGTTCGCGGCTTCAGGTCTCGGAACGTGGCACTCACTTTTGTGATAATTAATTTTCCGAAATTATTGCTTTTGTTGGGGTTGGGGTCCCGCCCCCCATAACCCCTAAACCTTATTCTTTTTCTGGACTCTATCTTTGGAAGCTTCCATGTGAGGTTCCTGAGTGCTTCCTTGACATTGGACGGTTGTAGAATGTGATGTAGACCCATGACTAATAAACCACCCTCCTTTTTTAAAGGGCCTAAATATTAGGATCCCCATTATAATTCTCATTAAGGGGATGGGGGCTTATAAATTGGGCGTTTGGGTTAATGTTTAGATTGGGTACTGCCCCCACCCTGTAACAGTCTATATTAGAGGCTCTACATAACTATTCTATGAATATATTCTCCAACTGTTACAGAGTGGGGGCAGCGGGCTACAAAGGCTTCGGGATTCAGGCGAGATTCGGGATTGTAGCAGTTGAGGCCAGGCAGTACCTAAGGTTTAGGGTTGAAGGAATGCTGCTTTCAGGACGGTGGGGACAGGCCCTTGCTCAAGCCTCACGTTCATGGGCTCCTGTGACACCCATAGTCGTTGAGGGTTTTGTTCGAATGAAACAGAAACACCTGACTTTCAAACAAGGTTATCTAAATTGGAAAAATCTACCCTCTCAGCGAAAATCTTTTAACCTAAGTCCTCTTCTGCTCCAACCCTGGGACCCCTAGATACAGAACCCCAAACCACTTACCATAAAGTCTGACAGCCTAACTCCTTAAACCCTGTCCCTAAACTCTGCAACCTGCCTGTCAGCTCCGCGCTGATGTCATTCCCTCGCACGATGGTGCGGTCGACCCCTAGCCTTAGCTTCTTACCCACTGCTTGGAGGTTCAGGGTAAGATGGTTTGGGGTTATAATCCCCATTAAGTAGATAAAATATGGGGTATATGGAAATCACATTATAATATACCCAAAGCCATATTCTATCTACCTAAGGGGGATTATAGGGTCATTACAGAATGAACCTAATGTGTTTAGGGGTTAGGGTTTAAGGTCGTTTGGACCCAATACTTACTGTGTAGTAGGGAACAAGGCAAAAAACAAATCCCTAAAAAACACCCTTCTAATATCCTCTCCTATTGCTTACTAACCCCCCGCAATGCGTAGCTATAATACAACATAAAATAACACAGCCCCGTTAGAAGGCGATGGGGCTTCCTGAGCCCATTTTCAAAATGATTGTGCGTGAATTTAAGGTTTAGGGTTACCGCAGAACCTCCAAGCACGGTGTGGTTGCTGGTGCTGAAGGAATAGTTGGTGAAAGAAGAAAACCACTGTACGGGTTTTAAGTTCAGCAGGCGGGGGAATGTGAAACCCTAAACCCTAGGTTCAGAGAATGTCTGCACTGCAATTCGGGGCTATCTGAGGATTCTATGGGGATCCTCCACTCCCCCGTAAGCGCTTGTAAGTTTAGGCTTTTGTAGGATTAAAAAAGGCTTCAGCGCTTAGGGTTTAGGTAGAAGGACACCACCGAAGTGTAAAGGCTTCCCAACATGGACCGAGCAGCACTTCTTGAATGAAGGCGGCCTTGGGTTCAGGGTTTAGGGTTTAGGGGGGTTTTGAGAGGCGGTTGGTGGTATATGGGTGTTTGCTGGAATTACGTATCATCCAAATGGAGGAAGCACGAGGGCCTAAACCCTAAACCGGGAACCCGCAGCCAGACCTGTGGACCCAGATGGTACTTTCGAGTCTACGGAAATGATTCATCTTGTTCAGCAAGTACAAGGTTAAGGGTTCGGGGTAGTAGGGTATAGGGTTTAAGGTTTAGGGACAACACTGAGTCAAAAGGTAGCCGGCTTAGGAGATAGGGCTTGTCGTTCAGGAATTAGGCGTTAGGGCGTTTTAGCATCACAGTAGCGGAGTGTACTGGTGAAGGTGCCAGAGTAGATTCTGCGTGAGCACAGGCCTCTGATTCAACACCCTCCCGCCTCACTGCGTAATTTTCCCTAAAGAACCCTTGTATACAGAAAGTCATCTTTAAAATTTAGTGTGTTGAGGGGGGGGTGTAATTTCAGCATCCATGGATAATAGCTGCGTGAAAAACTCGCGTTTCCTAGGGTCGCTGAAATCATCTTTCAGCTGTTCCAGGACAGAAGCAAGACAAAGCCCTAAACCCTAGACAAGAAATGAGGATCCTCCACAGCAAAGGCGCGTACACGATTTAGGGTGGACGTTGGGGGCTGGTAAGCTTGGTAGGCATTTTGTGAATGAAAAAAAAGAGGTGCTAGCTACAATGATGACGAATGATGTTAAGGGACTTTTGGCACCTCTACTTAGGGTTTATAGGGCTTCCTTCAAAAGACTTACATTGATGAAGTGTCTGCTTTTAAGTCCTCAGGGTGTCAACGATTCTGCGGCACATGTCGGCCCTAACCTCGAAATCTCGTGGATGTTGAAATGCTGTACCTTATTACACCCTCAACATTAAATCGTAATACAGAGGACGGAAACAATCAGAACTGGTTCCTGTGGCATACTAGAATGCAAAAAGGATCATTAGATAATATTTTTTCACGCTATACATCAATACATCAACCTTTTACCCTATATATCCCCACACAATCATGTGTGCAAGCCCCTATATAACTCCACATAACCCTGTGTGAACCCCACCCGTAAACCTAGATCCCAAACCCCCTAAACCCTAAACCCGCAACCCCCAAACCAAGGGTCCTCTGCCGCAGTGCTTCCGGCCCTGGGTCGTTGCTTAGGGGCCTCGCATGATGGTCATGGGGGTTTAGGGGTTTAGGGGTTTAGGGTTTAGGGTTTCGTTAGGGTTCGGGGCTTGGGGTTTAGGGCTAGTAGGAAAAAAGGAAATATCTTGTGTAGTGGTTACATATGGATTGCATTTCCTTTTTCCCCCAAACCATCAGTAAGATGATGGACATGGGATTTAGGGCTTGGAGTTGAGCCTTCAGGGTGTAGGGCTTAGAGGGGTTTAGGGCTTGAAGTTGCGGGTTGAGGGCTTAGGGTTTAAAGGGGTTATAGGACTTGGGGTTGTGGATTCAGGGTTTAGGGTTTAGAGGGGTTCAGGGCTTGGGGTTGAAGGTTCAGGGTTCAGGGCTTTTAGGTTGGAGTGAGAGATTTGGAGTTTCAGGGCTGGGGCTTTAGGTTCGAAGTTGTGTCTTTTTTGGGGTTCGACACTACACCCTAAGGCGGCTTAGACCTTCAGCTGTCGGACTGGGACTAGGCATTTTGGGTTCCTAGGATTGGGTTTACAAATCCATGAGCTTAGGGTTTAGGGTGTAGGCTTTAAGGGTTTAGGGCTTAGGGTTTTGAAGTGCTTCTGCCTTCCAGGGAAAACGGGGTTTGGCAACATGCAAAAGTTCGTAATCCCCTCTTCTCCTTCTTCAAAAAATGACTCTCCCCCACCCCCCGCCCAATGACATATTTTTCCAACAGGGTACCATTGTATAATGAGGGGAGTACATTCTTGTTCATATTCCTTCGGCAGAAAGCCTTTCTGGTGTTGTTTAAGGTTTTGGGCTGTGGGGAAGTGTTCCAAAGAACCACTAGCTAGTAGTTTGTCATACTTCCCGAATCTGGAATAACGCCCACCAGCCACGTTGTCTGTACAATCCCAATTCGGGTTACAAGGGGGGAGGTTGTTCTATTTCCCTCAGCATCCAAAAAACCTAATGTAGGTGATATCCATAGACTTTAAGGTGGGTGGCCGTCAAAATTCTGATCCCTTTCTGGATCCCGATTATAATACGGCACCTAATATTTAGGGTACCCCAAAAAGGGACCATAATTTTGACAACCACCCATTTGTAGACTTGGATCCCCGGGGCTGCAGATTAGGGTTTACCTGTAACCCCAATAACCTACAGTTTTATGGTTATACCTACTAATTAAGGAGTACTTACTACTAAACTGTAGGTTATTGGAGCCAGAGGTAGGGTTTAGGGTTGCCAATCTGCTTCCGTTTCTCCTAGAATCCAAACTTTCTAGTTTCTAAACGCTACAGGTCGCCTTTTGGCAGGTCCGAAGTGAGGATTCTAGACCATCTTGACGGCACTTACATCTTAGGTCACTCCCCCTACAGTAATAGCGCCAGAATATGGAGTTAATAGGGCCCTAGTATACCTACCATAGACGCCATAGACCTTGTGGTACCCGTTGCTGGGTGAATGAGCTTTTCTCTGGTTTGGTTCAGCACTGGTAGACTAGCTACCTTGCTGCCTGAAACCTCCATACCCTGAATCCTTAACCCTAGCTATAAATGGGGTATTCTCAAAACTATGGGCCCCGTTTGGTTAGACACTATGTTACAGCACCTCATATTTAGGGGTACCAAAATGGAACCCCCTATAATCTCCACTTGAAGCGGTGAAGGTTTAGGGTTTAGGGGACGTGCTCTCAGAGCCTAGCTCTTCACCCCGAGGCCAAGGGGTGAAGAGCAAAACCTTAGGGTTTAGGGTTTAGGGTTAGGGCCCCAGACCCTAAACCATCAGGATAAGATTCTCCAGTAGCTACAGGGGCATAACGGCATAAATGATATGACCTATCCCACAACCCTAAGCCCTTTGTTCAAGAAGGCCAGTCGCTTCCAAAATCTGACAAGTAAATATCTTACTGTAATTGCTGTGATATAAGCTGATAGCGTAAGTCATCCCCCCAAGTTAGCACAATGGGTAATAGGAGGTAAAATAGCCCCTTAGTAAGGCCCCTTTGAAGATAGTTACTTTCGGAGGGAACTCCCACAACGGACAGCGGATATGACGTTGCAAAAACTTTAAAACCAGACTCCTGAACCTGCCCCTGGAAGTCCGAAAAAAGTCTAGGTATTTATTGAGAGTCTCATCTTCACTAAAGTCTAAAAACAGTTTTCAGACTCCCGAGCTCTGACGTAATCCTACTTGGAGGGTCATGGGGACTTAGTAATAATGGAAAAGAAAATGGAAACTACAACATATGATTTAGGGTTGAGGGCTTAGGGTTTAGGGTCAGGGGGACTTAGTAACTAGGTTAATAGACCCTATAAGCCATATGATAACCCCAATTCTCCCCATTATTAACCTACCTCCAAGTAACCCCAATCTCTCAACGGCCCAGCCTTCTCAGCCACCTGACCCAGGCTTCATGGGCTAATCTGGGTTGCTGTTAAGGAACTTAAATTAAGTTACCATAATGGGTATATATCGTAAAATAATAGGGTTTCCCGAATGTAGTAACTTAATTTAAGTTCCTTAACAGCAACCCAGTAATGCAGGGTCCGATGGGATCAGGTTGAGGACATTCGAGGTTAGAAATGACTAGGCTGAAGCCTAGGGGCTTAGGGGCCCAAATGCTGAGCTGAGGATTCAAGGATAGGGTGTTGGGTTCAGCGGCCTAACAAATGTGAATAGGATGTTGGCCGTCGTATTACAATGGAAACTAACTGACATGGAAGTGGGATTCTTCGGTGACTGCCTTGTAGAGGCCTAAATAACGCAAAACAAGTGCAGCAGCAATAGTATATTGGCGTGATATAAGTCTGATATGAGGTGTATACCGGGATGCTGTTGCGAATCTTTTGTGCCTAAACCCGAACACCCTGTGTGCATAAACCCTAAACCCTCACATCGTTTGTGCCGAAACCCTAAACTAAATAACCCAAGGTTTTTGGAAACCCCAACCCTCCAAATGATGGTCCTGTGCCAATAATTGTAACGGGGTCCCATTTATGGCTCGGAGAAGCGCAAAACTTCTCAAGCTGCACACAGCGAAGGAGTCGTCATTTGGACCATCCGTGCATGCCGAAACCTGACTCTAGCACTGCAATCAGAAAACAAGATTGTAGAAGGACGCACAAATTTCCCAACTGCCAGCCTACAAACAGCCAAGCAATGTTGCAGAAGGAGCAATGAGAGGAATGCTTTCCCTTAAGCTTAAGGCCGCTTCTACAGCTCTAGTATACCAAAAATCTTCAAACCACTCAGGCAAGCCCTAACTAAAGTAAACTCTAAACCCCAAGTCCAAAACCTCCTGCCTGCGTGACTTGTAACCTTCTAAGCGCCAGCCGAGGGCGGGCCGTCTTGGCTACCCAGTGGCGGTAGGATGTCTTCCTGCCAAACCCAACTTGTAACCCTAGTTACCTACAGGTACAAGGGGCTACATATTGGTTATGTCGAGTTTATAGGCATAAATATGTGTATATATATATATAGAGGAATTACACGTAGCCGCAACTACCTACAGTTTAGGGTTCAGGTTTTGGGATTTCCCCGCAACTAGTATGCAACAGCCATACAACTGTAGGTGATTGTGGTCACAGGTATACCCTGAGCCCCTGAAAACCTAAACGCCAAACCCAAACCGTAGCGCCAGACCCAAAACCCTTCAGGCCCCTCTGGGATCGGGTTTAGGGTTTAACCACTCTTCACGGTCATGTAGATTTGTCTGGAAAAGACTCCCACACGTACACCGGGCCCGCCACACAGGAGGGGTGGGCTTAAGAAAATCCTGGTTCCTTTTTTGGGGGGCAATCCTTTTCAGGACCCAGTAATTCTCAAAAAATGCATCGGCCTCAGTTTCCATATCATCTTACAGTTTCCAGTCCATTTCATTCTCCACCATTCTGCTTACTTCTTCCCCAAGATCGGCAGCTTCGCTTCTTGAAGTTTTGTTGGACACGGAGGGTTGAATAATTACTGGGGGGAGGGGATCATGAACCCCCAATGCTGTCGAGGCGATGTACCCCCCTTCACCTGGCAACACGACTCCCCGCTATAGGCTTAGCCGTTTTGCCTCAAATAAACTCTCACCCCGAATATGAAATATTCCCACATAAACCCTAAACCCTAAACCCCTAAACCTAATAACACATTTTCACATGTTTGGGTGGGGCTTTCATTATGAGCCCGAAAATTACATGTTAGGAGAGAGGCCACGGATCCCTTGACCCTAAACCCGACACATTATAACCCTCAAGCCTATGCTGGGTTGCTGTTAAGGAACTTAAATTAAGTTACTACATTGGGGAAACCCTATTATTTTACGATATATACCCATTATGGTAACTTAATTTAAGTTCCTTAACAGCAACCCAGTATGGCCTATGAAGTATCGCCCTAAACCCTATACAGTACAGCCCTAGACACTATATACATTACAAGGCTGAACCCTAATAATCCCATGCATCACAACCCTTTACCTAAACCCCCTCACCATCCCTCACCCCTGCCCTAAATCCTAAACCCTAAACCCTGAACCCTAAACCCTCAAACCCTAAGCCCCTCAACCCTGAACCCTAAGCCCCTAAACCCTAAACCCTAGCCCCCTAAAGCCTAAACCCTAAACCCTAAAACCCTAAAACCCTAAACCCTAAGCCCCTAAACCCCTAAACCCTAAGCCCCTTAACCCTAAACCCTAAACCCGAAGCCCCTGAACCCTAAACACCCTACCCCCATCACCGGCTCCTCTCGGGAGGCTCCTCAGGAGCCGGCACCACAGGCAGCGGCTGCGGCTCAGGTCGAGGAACCCGGGGCGGAGCTCCGGCGCGGAATTTGAAGTCCTGGGATTTAGGGCTTTGGTCCTACAAAGAATGAAGGTCCTAGGATTTAAGGTTTGGGGTCCTAGGATTTAGGGCTTTGGGTCCTAGGATTTTGGGTTTGGGGTCCTAGGATTTAAAGGCCCTTGGGTCCTAGGATTATTAAGGCTTTGGGTCCTAGGATTTACGGTTTGGGGTCCGGATTTCGGGTTTTGGGTCCTAGGATTTAGGGTTTTGGTCCTACATAGGATTAAAGGTATTGGGTCCTAGGATTTAGGGCTCTTGAGTCCTGGGATTTTAGGCTTTGGGTCCTAGGATTTAGGGTTTCGAGCCCTAGGATTGATTTACTGTTTTGGATCCTACGATTCAGGCTTTTGGTCCTACATGGGATTTAGTCTTTTGGGTCCTAGGATTTAGGCCTCTTGGGTCCTAGGATTCAGGACTCTGGGTCCTCGGATTTAGGGTTTGGCGTCCCAGGATTCAAGGTTTTGGGTCCTAGGATTTAGGGTTTTGGCTCCTGGCATATGGGGTTTTAGGATTTAGGGTTTTGGCTCCCGGCATATGGGGTTTTGTTGGGGTTCGGTGATGCTTGGTTTGGGGTTTGATCCTGGTTCAGAGTTTCATCAGGGTTTTGGGTGTAAGTTGCTCCGGTTACATGGGCAATAAAAACTGGTCTTCGGTTCCCCCCAATATGTGCCAAAAAAACGTCCCAACCAGCGGCCTGCAATAAGAATGACAGTGTTTCGTGGAGTTGTATGAGAAGGCCCTAACTTCCGGAAACAACCATGTAACCCTAAACCCTAGACCCAATACGATTCAAGGGCCATAGGGCTTGATAGTCCCTTGGCTTGGGCCTGGGGTGAAAAAAAGAGAGCGTCTGTATGGTTTCGGCCTTTGCGCCTTTGGGGTTTGGGTTAAGTTTATTCAAGGCAAGTTTGAAGCTCCAGGATTTAGGCTTTAGAGGGCTTGAGGTTGTGTATTTGGGATGCAGCAATTCAGGGATCCAGGGCTTGTAGGGGCCATGGGGATATACAGGGACTATGAGAGGGCCTTAGGGGTCCTTGCTCGGATTCTGAGCAACATTAGACTAGTACAATATTTTATACGTTGAACAAACAAACGAACATTAACACCCCTAAATCCTAGCCAGAAACCGTGAACGCCCATTTACAGCGATAACCCTTCAGACCTAACCTTCCCCCCAAAAAGGGCAAAGATACCAATATGGTAGGTACAAAACACTCTTTCAAGGCTGCATTACCATTTCTAGCTGAAGCCTAACCCTAAACCCTGTAGACCTTGTACCCTAAAATCATAAAGATCCCTAACCCGAAGCCCTAAGCCTAAACCGTGACATCCAAAAGGCTGCGATAGCTTCTGTCTTCTGCCGGACTGGCGTTATCAGGCCTTGTCGGCGAAGCTTTGTCTAGGTTTTTAGGGTTTGAGGGTTTTAAGGTTTAGGGTTATGGTTAAATGATCAGGATATGTCTAGGTCTAGGCTTGAGACCTGTGAAATACAAGGGCCTACTGTTGAGTTCTGGGGGGTGTATATACAATTATTGATATTTAAGGTTGAAAGCTTGGGGTGCTGCACGGGCCTCTTGAAATAGACTACGGTTTGAGGCCCTAATGAATTAGAGTCATGGAGAATCAAACGGGGAACTGGGTTACGTGACGGTGTTTCATGGGGGCTGCAGGAGCCTAATAATGCTTTGAATAAGGTACCCTAAGCCCTGAACCACGTGTTAATTAAAGGCTGAAGGTCCTGGGTTTTCAATAGGGTACCCTAAACCCTAAACCACGCGTTTAAAGCTGAAGGTCCTGGGTTGCGGCAGGGGGGTCTAGGGTTTCGGATTATTTGCGGTCTTATGAAACCGCTGATAATTATCAAGGTGGCTTAGCCAGTAAAAAAGGCCACGAACTAATGCAGGACCTGCCATAGTAGTTTCCATTTTCTTCTCCATCCTCCATCCCAATCTCTATATAACCCTACATTATCCCGATATTACCCTATATATGTAACCCTATATTAAATTACCCCCTAAATTACCCTATATATCCCTACATTATCCCTACATTACCGTATATAACCCTAGATCATCCCATATTACCCGGGAACTTGAAGACTTCTAGGCTTCTAGGAACCTGGAGCCTTTGGCCCTCAAGTCTTCATTTGAGCTACAGTCTAAACTCCTTAAAGGGGGTTTTATAGGGGATTATATGGGGGTTTCCCAAAATTAGGAATTACCTTTTCGGGGGTCCCTATAATAAGGACCATAGTATTTTGGTGTCTATATTGGGGTCCCCCTATTTGGCAAACTACCATATAGGGGACTACTATAAAGGGTTATTAAGGGGGATACTAGGAATTTAGACTATGGCTTATTTGGGTTTAGGGTTTGTCATAAAGGCCAAGCCAGAAACCAACGATTTCTTCTGAAACTGCTTACGCAAGGTTGTTCAGGGCTCTCTGGAGACGCCGATGCCCCAAACAACAATTTTCCAACTGGATTGGGGGACCCCGGAGTATTTAGAGGATGTACGTTGTTTGGGGGAGGAGGGGGGGGGGGGGATGTATAAGTCCGGATTTACCTTTGGTTCACGTCTAAAGGTCGTAAAAACACTCAAGGAGCACCTTCATGAGGGCTAGACCAGATATTGACAGGCTGTACTCATACATGGTGGGGCACATATCGGGCTCCGTATGATTAACTTGCAAGTTCAGGCTTGGGGTATGGTCCTCTATCCCCGTGTTCGCCTAACCCCTAAACCCTAAACCGCGTCAAGCCTCTGTCATTAGACTTAACCCTATATATAATGTATTCCCAAATTCCTTACTAACCTCCAATATATACCCTACTATAACGTAATAGTTTCCATTGTTTTTTCCATCATTCCTGCATAACCCCAATGTATTCCCAACCTCCCTAAACCCTAATTGATTCTTGGGATGGCCAGTGTCACATGTGCCCCCAGCAGCAGCAACGTCATCTGAAGAACAGACTACAAGAATTCTAGCCTTAGCAATCACCCATAGATACGACGAAAAATCAAGATCGTTCTTCTAAGGCTCGTGGAAACGCAGAGCGACCCCATCACTTTTGAAAAGCCCCTGACCTCATAGAAACGAGACGCGGTTTAGGCTTGAGGGTTTCGGATTTAAGGTGAATGCGAAGACCTGTCTAGCTGTCTTGGATGCGGGCGGTCGAAGATTTTTCCGGCCTTGCCTGGAGGGCTGTAGTGCGGGGCTTATTGCCTGATGCTTTGATCTCAACCTCAAGCCTCGCAACCCTAAACCCTAAACCGAACAAGGCTTGGATGCAGGTTTAGGGGGGGGGTCAGAGGCAAAGTCAGAGCTCCTTGTTCTGCAAAATCCTCTGGGCGAAACTTGCTGTCGCAAGATAAGCTGGCACAAGTGGGGCACCTGAAAACTGTGAAGCCCCAAGGCCCTAAACCCCTAAAGCCCCAAACCGCCCCTGGGTCTCGAACCTATATATACCCTTCCTCTTGACCATAAGTCACCCCGAAACCTTGCCAGGAAGTGCATGGGAATACTTCTTATTTGTATTCTTGCCAGCGTGACTATTATCATTTGAGTACGGAGTAAAAACATTCCGTGGCACTACCCCAAACAGAGTACTCCAGGGCCTCTTGTAAAAAAGCTTGGAGAGGTTAGCTACTGAAAGTACTCCTAATACGGATTTGAGGGCCACAAGGAGAACATTAAGAAAAACTTGTTGTTCACTTTTTTGTCGGGTCTGCACCGGTTAGTACGGGTACATATTTCGTTGGGTAAAGATTTCCAACATGATATTCCCCATCTAGCCCTCGATGCTGGAAATTGGCATCCTAAAGTAGGAGCCAAAACCTTTAAGCACATTGGTGCCCATCATTATGGGCTAGCTTCCCAAAACCAACATGTATTCCTTGCAAGAACTTAAGGTATTCCGTAGCTTGCTAGGAATAGCAGAAAATCTCCCGTTGAATTTACTGGCACGCCAAAGCCCATATGCCTTGACCCTGAAACCTGTCACGGGAACTGGGTCCATTCTAGGATTCTAGGAACTGCCCCAAAAGGCTGGTCGAGATGACTGCTCCACTTGCCAAGTTCCCTGGGCCAAAAACAGTCCACATTTCTTGTTTCGATTGTGACAGATTTGGGGTGGCTATATTGTCCTCTATTTGTGGTAGCTGCCATTCACGGGGGCCCAAAAACCGGTGTCACTCGTACCTGGCCAGCTACTCCCTAGTTGCTAAGTTCCCTGGCCCCAAAAAGCAAATTTGTTTTAATCAGTAAGTGTAAATTTACATATATGGACCGAGACCCGACAACGCTAGAGGGAATCCACTAAGCCACTGAGATCAAGATCTTAATCCTGGACTTTATCGTTGTGGAGGTTACACAAGGTCTTGCATCGACAATGCTCAGCTGAAGCCTTGGACCGTAAACCCTAAACCATAATCCCTAAATCCCAAACCCTAAACCCTGATCCCTAAACCCTAAATCCTAGGCTACCCTGAATTCAAAGGCGGCCCTTGGAGGCTCCCCTGTCGCAATAAGTGTCATTAGTAGCAGGAGCTATGGTTGTTGGGGATGGTAGGTTGGGGTTTAGGGTTTAGGGTTTTGGGGGGTTAGGGTAGACTGCGTAAATCAAAAGTCATCCAGGCAGACCATAAACCCTACACTCCTATCCATGTTCTTTCCACGTGTTTTTCAATTTGCAATGAACGCGACACGCCTGGGGATGAGGCGGATGCCAGGATAGCGTAACCCTAGACTCTACACCCGTTCTGCGCCCTAACCCAGAACCCCCTAAACCGTAGACCCCTAGTGTATGTATGTATGTATGTATGTATGTATGTATGTATGTTTATGTGTTCTCTTACTCCCTACAAACCACCCTAAACGATCGTACGCGCCTGAAGGTGGTCCCCACAGCGAGGCGGCAACCTGCCCAGGCGCTTACCCTCCACCATGGGTTTAGGGCGGTTTAGGGTTTCAGGGTTTGGGGTTGAGAGTTTAGGGTTTCAGGGTTTTAGGGTTTCACGGTTCTGGTTCGGGTTACAGGATTTGGGAGTTTGGGTTTCACGCTTTAGGGCTACAACTTCCAGGGTTTCAGGGTTTGGGGTTTCAGGGTTCAGGGCTTTAGGGTCTGGGGACACGCAAAGGATGGAACCAGACAAGAGACTATTACTATTACTATTTACGATTACCATTTACCATTAATATTACTGTTACTTTTACTAATATTACTGTTCATGCTACTGGAGACCTTGGCAAGCTGCAGTTCCATTTCAAGCTTGGGCTGGACCAAGGTTGCATGTCTCTTTGGATGGGAGTTAGGTTTATTTCGCCAAATCCAGATCCCTCAACCCTGAACCCTAAACCCACGATCCCAAGCCCGAACCCAAGACTGCACCCGCAATACGCGTTCCACAACCCATGCCCAACAGCCCCCATACCGAAAGCCCAAGAAACCACTGAGCGATCCAAATCGATTTACCATATTATGGTTATACAAGACAGCAATCATGTGGCTCCTTACAAAGTCACTCTAAGTTCCTTGACACAGAAGGCCTGGTTCTTGCCAATGTCCGGGAGCACTGTCCTCGCCTTCGGGTCGTCGGAATCGGAATCTCGGCTCAGGGGGAAATAGCAAATGGCGACAAACACGTGAGTTGTTCGTTGCTCTTGTATTCTTGCATTCTTTCATTGTTACAGTTGGCATTGTGTACTACGTATGATTGAAACTATTTGGTCGTTTGTATTCTGGTCTATCTACGATTGGGTTTGGGGGTGTAGGCTTTTCTTACTGTTGTCAACATTAAAGGCAGCACGCCTCAATGAACTCGGGACGGCAGAGGGATCGCGCCGGGATCATTTAGTTGGGGAATATGTCAGCATAAGACAAGGGCTGCACCACCATGTTCCGAGCAGGGGAAATTCAGACAAATATATGGGCAAGCTGTGCTGAAAACGACTAGCGCGAGGAAAACATGAAACGCCGTTTTATTCCTACAATCCCAGAAGGACCATGTAGCTATATCGGCCTTAAAGTAGGTGTATGGGAACCTCCCTGGGCCCGCAATACATACCATATACCTACATGGACCTGTGGGAATGGAAATCGAAAGTGGCGGCTTCAGATCACATAAGCTGCAGTTCCATAAAAACAAAGCATATTCCTCAGGTCAATCCCCCACCCAGTAATGGGTAACACTAAGGACTATTGTGGGTATTCTAAAGCCCTATTAACACCATAGTTATTGAGGATCGGCTACTACTATAGGGGGATTGATCTAACCTCTTCCTCAAAAGTCCAAACTCCATAGCCCAACCCCAAGCCCTAAAACCCTAAACTCTGAAACCCGAAGCGTTGGCCGCCACACCTGTACCCAACCACTAGAAACGCACCGAGCCCTGAACCCTAGGCCCTAGACCTTTTCCCTGAACCCTAAACCCTCAACCCGCAAGTGTGGCTTTAATAGCTCAGTTAAGTTCATTGCTTGCGCTAGGTCTGGGCTTTCGTCTTAAGCTTTTAGGGCCCCGGGTTTTAGGATCTTAACGGACTCTAGGGTTCAGGATTTTCTGGTCCTCGGGCTTTTTACGAAAACTAGCGCTGTTTGTATAAATGACTGTAGGAGGATCCATGTTATGATCCAGCTGTAACTTCAGTGACAACAGTTAAACTTGGAAGTCCCTATAGTCCCCCTCAACTAGATAGAATATGGCTTTGGGTAAATTAGAATAAGATCCACAAATGCCCCATAAGTATACTCAAGGGGGACTATAAACCCTAAACCCTAATCCCTAAACCTTAAGTATGGCTTCGCAAGGCTGCGGATGTTTACTCCTTGTCACTACGCAAGATGCACATGGACTCTGGCCACATGTGCTATAATCAGTCTAAACTCCTCATGTCCCCCTTAATAACCCGTTTGGTGTACCCAACAAAGGCTCCATACATTACAACCTCAAGGCAACAGCATCATGTCAGAAAGGACCCCGAAGCGTGACGAAAATTTTGCATGTGCTTCCAGTAGGGTAGCCTGAGTCCATGCTCGGCGGGCGGTACACCAGATTCAATGAACCAAGTCCATGGCGTTCTAAGCAAATGCCACACACGCGCTGGGGCGAAGGCACCGGGGCCGGGTTGAGTAGGGCTGGGGTGAGCTGCAGGGCCAGGGACTAGGGCTTCAAGGTTTCAGGTGGAAGCCATCACTCAAAGTTTGTGTAGAACCTAATGCTCTTCTCCCTAAACCCTAAATCCTAAACCCTAAACCCTAAATCCTAAACCCTAAATCCTAAACCCCCAAATTCTAAACCCTAAATCCTGGTCCCTATGGTGACGGGTAGAGCTGGCCTGGCTGTCACCTATACGAGGTGGTGAAAACTCTGAGCCGCAGGAATTGAATGGGTTTACGGTCCTTCCGGGGATTTATAGGGGGGACCAGGATTTAGGGTTTAGGATTTAGGGTTTAGGATT